>NQII01003538.1:274970-322702 GCA_002778355.1 Clitarchus hookeri
ATAAGAGGGGTAGGGTGGGACAGGGGGAGGGAGAGGGGAGGACAGGGGAAGAGGAGGAGAGATGAGAGAAAGGGGAGTGGAAGATATGGCAGAATAGTGGAAGGCATGGAGGGGTGAGTGGAGGGTGAGGAGCGGATAGTGCAAGTACAACAGAGAAGGGAATGTAGGAGAGAGAGAAAGGAAAGTATGAGAGGAAAGGAGAAATACGAGAGAAGGGAGAAGATAAGAGAGAAGGGAGAGTACATGAGAGATTGGAGAGTAGAGCAGAGGGTGAGTAAAGGCAAGTAGGAGAGAGGCATGGAGAGAGAGAAGTGGAAGGTGTGGAGAGAGAGAATTGGAAGTTGAGGAGGGGAGAGTGCGAGTACGAGAGAGAAGGGAAGGTTTGGGAATGAAGGGAGAATATGAGAGAGAAGGGAGAATACAAAAAAGAAGGGAGAATACGAGAGTGATGGGAGAGTAGAGGAGAGGGCGAGTAAAGGCATGGAAGGCGAGTAGATGCAGAGAGGGGCGAAGTTTGTCAGAGTAAGGCAAGTAGAGGAGAGGAGGGTGAATAGAGGAGGGGAGAGAAAGTAGTGTTGAGGAGGGCGAGGCAGGGTGGGGAGGGTGAGAAGTGAGGAATGCAAAGAAGTGAGGAATGCAAAGAGGTGGGAGGAGGGCAAAGAGGAGAGAGGTTGGCATTTCAGGGAGTGGATGGTGAGTTTTGGAGGGGTGGTTGCAGTGGGGCAGGGAGGGCTAACGAAGAGTAGACGAAGGGTGTGGTGCCGTGAGGGGAGAAGATTTGGGCGGCTCTTAACAGCGAGGTCTTGAGAGCCGAGACATGAATGAAGAGATTTGGGCAGCTCTCAACAGCAAGGTCTTGAGAACTGATGAGGGTGATTGAGGTGTGTATGGAGCAGCGCCAGAATGAAAGGGCGGGGTAAATGGGAGATCCCCGAGAAAACCCGCTGTCCAACACGATTCCCACATGCAAAAATCCGGGAGTGACCCAGCCGGGGATTGAACCCAGTTCGCCTCGGTAGAAGGCGAGCAGGATAACCGCTCAGCCACTGCGGCCCCTGGTGAGAGAGGAGGAGAGAGAAAAAGGCAGGAGTGAGAGGATAGAAGTGGGTAAGGAAAGTAGGCAGTTAGATAGAGCTTAACGTCCCATCAACAGTGACATCATTAGAGATGGAGCAAGTTGCTGAGGCGAGGCAGAATGAGGAAGGAACTGGCCATGGTCTGTAGTCAGGAGCCATCCTATCCTATGCCTCGAGTTATTTTTGGAGAACCATGGAAAATCCAAATCATGATGGCCAGACTGGGGATAAAATCAAATGCCAGTCCATAGGTTTACCACTGTGCCGCCTCACAATAAATATAAATATGGGGTGTGAAGAAATGGAGATGAGACAATGAGAGGTGAGGAGGGAGAAAAATACAGAGAGAAGTACACCCACTAACACTAATTCCACTATTAGTTCTAGAAAGTTGCTTGTCTAATTCTGACACACTCAAATATTTATGCCTTTCTCTTGAGAGGAATGGTGCACAAAAGCCATATATTCATCCAATTTTTTAACACAAGTTGTTAAAGGATTTATTATAATTTTTTACATGACAAAACACAAATAATTTCAAACACCTTAAATTGTTAGATATTCACTGACTTTATTAGACTTGGTGTACAGATGGAAGATAAGGAGTAAGATATTCTTTATCATCTTTCACCAGTGCTCCGAAAATAATAATGGCAGTGAATACCCAACAAAGTAGGAAGGTTTCTTGTATCGAAAACTTTGATAGACCCTCTAAAAAAAATCTGTGATGAAAATGTGGTAGATATACTGCTTATATGTGCCATTCCTCTAATGAGAAGAGGAAAAAATGGTTGCAGCTATAGAAGTTGCCCCTTCTAAATGAACCATAGTAGCTGGATCCAATGACACTGTAATTTACTCTAATTCCATGAAACTGCCAAAGTTAATTAAAGAAACTAGGGATGTCAAACTCAATTCCACGATTTCTTGATACCCGCGATTCTTGAAGAATCGTATAATCGAGAATCGGAAGACCAAGAATCAAAGCATTAAAAACCAATTACTACAAATATATAACCTATCACCTTTCAAAAATGGTTTAAAAATACTTGATTTATGCCAGTAATTGAATCACTATAGGAAAATTATTTTTTGCCTGAAAATATGAGATGCAGAAATAATCTGAAAATAAAACTTTACTGGCCGTGTTCAAATTCACCATTTAGTAAATTAGGATTTAATAGCTTCAGTTCGGTTGCAATTTGGTAGTTTTGTAAGTTTCGTTACATACTAAAAACTGAATACTAAAATACCAAGTAGATCATCATTTTGTTGACTAATTCAGGACACGTGACCTTTCTGTAAAATAAAAGTACCAATTCGAAAACAGCCTCACTTTTTGCGTGACCTATACTTTTCTCACTGGAATAAAAAAGAAGGTTTAAAAAACCTACCACATAGCGGATGATTTCAACGTTACCACGGCAAAGGACAAATATAAAGAACATAGCACTTTATTAATTTGCACATGACAGAAACTAACATTTTATTCAACTCATGGAATGTGTTCACTTTTGCACTTTTTGTGTCTTCTTGCGGCTTTGATATGACGTTTCTTCGTTCACAATATCGTAAATTATGTGCTCATACTTCACTGTTTGCATTATGACTTGGTAAGGGACGAGAAGAAATTATATTTGTACTATTGCCATATTTCCGAGAAAAAAATTTCAAAAATAGCGCTATCGTAAAAGGAAACGGTTTCTCGACCTCTTAAGGCTTTGGAACGAGCCATCAGGCATCTGCCATGGTTGTTTACTAGACTACTAGTGCCTTTGGTCTAATTCCGCGGCAGCGCTGATAGTACTCACGCAAATAAGCCATGCCATTTCAAAAACAAAACCCGTTTGATTATAACAAGAAAACCATTTCCATGCAATCATTTTTTAAAATGAGCAGTGTTTAGTCTTACAAATGCCAAATACAGTGTCTGCGAAATGCCTTTATATCTAGAGACCATAATGGAGATTTTCTTTATTTACTAATGATGCATTCTCAATTTCGCCCTTTTCTCGTGGGAAAATTTATTTTCAACCCTGCCCGAAATTTTCCTGGCTCAAAATCTCCAATCCTGCCTACCAGCTATGTTTTGTTTATGGTAAAAATCAGCCTGTTATAGTATTATCAATCTACAGTTATTTATCATGGCAAGTGATGTTTGGAAATATTTTCGAATAAACTATGTGGATGAAATATATATGTGTATATATGTATGTTTTCAATATTATCTCATATGCCTCTTTTGAACTCCCACTGTTCAAGTGTTATATTATTTGTATTAGTAATAGGCCTACTACTAATGTAGGCCTAATTTAAATACTTTCACACCCTCCTATAAAGTGTTTAGTTCTGTAACTAAAAGATTCGCGGTTTATGGAATCGAGAATAGAGAGTGGTATCGGCATCGAGATCGAGAATCAAGGAAAAGTGGAATCGTTACATCCCTAAAAGAAACCATCTCTGCTGCCACCACCTCCATCCCCATGATGCAAAATCCAGCCTGTAATGATTTAGTTCAAGTTTAGAATACCCTCAACTATCATTTACCTCACATTGACAAAATTAAATTGCAAATGACCAACCACTGCCCTATGAGCTCTGTTAGTGCAGCAGCTATTCACTGGAATTCTGACTTTGGAACCTAAACTCGAGCCTTTACCCAGAAACTCAGCTCCGGCCAGCGACATCCTCAGCTTACGTTCTGACCTGCATATTCCTAACACCAAAGTAAGGGAAAACTCCAGCTCCAGCTAAATACGATAGCAATTCGGCTGGAGAAACTGCACTTAAAACAGTTCACCAGCCAAACAGAATTTAAAAAATGTTGTACTGTAACTGGAAATGAAAATGCATGCATCCTCCCCCCCCCCCTTCCCACCATGACCAAGACATTGCAAATCCATGTTACTCAACCAAGATGTTTGTTGAACTTATGTGTTTTTATCACAACAAAACACAACTTTTGAGTTTTTATCTTCAGAAAACATGTTCGTATCACGTTACATACTTGAATGCATTTACATTTGTAGCCTGTAAATATTTTAATGATTCTGGAATGGCTACCTAACATGAATTACTATGCATGACTGTCTGCATTTCAGTATTCTAAAATTAAACCACAGTCGCAAAAATCTGAATAGTTCACAACTACTAAGAATTGGACTGCAGCAATGAAGGGAGCTACCACTCACCAATCTCCTCATCAGGCAGGCGGACAAACTTCCTACCCTCGAGAACAAAGGCCTCCATGGCCTCCAGGTCTTCGTTCCACTCTTCCATGAGCTGCTGGGCCTCAGCAAGGGACATGGGTGGCTGGCGAGGTGTGAATAGAGCCGCCAGGTCTGCCTGCATGCACCACACCAGTTGTACTGCTCAGCCAACCGGGCCTCTCTTAGCCACATGTGTGCATGCATTATCAAGTCATGTTATCGCACTGTGTGTGTTGTAGACATGTAACCTGCATCCTTTCACAAACTTCATTTTTTCAAATGAAGCACATTTTTTTCTAGATAAGTGGACGGCATTGAAAGCGAGCTGCCATACTTATTTAAGTTTCAGCAATTTCCCTAATTATTTCAAATTTTCTGAAATAGTTTGAGCGTTGTACTTCCCATTCCTTGCACAAACTTTATTTTACATCTAAAATACAAGGAGAAAAAGCAAAATGCCACACGAAAATATATTTCTTTTGACAGGAAATTCTGTAGCTCTCTTTCTTTTGTTTCTTCCCGAAACTTAAAGGTCGAGTTTAATAATGGAGAGGGATACATGAGGCAGAAAAGAGCGGAAAGACAGCGGGAGTTCTTTGTCTGCGGACTTGAGGGATGGCATCTCAGATGTCTGTTCCACGCTACTTGCTCCCAGGCCGCATGCAGCCCACTGCTGACAGACATCTGTAGGCAAGACTGCCGCGTGCAGCAGACTGCCTCGCAGTCTGATGCACGTATGTTAAGTAACCATTTGCAATGATTGTTATTTTGTTAACACAAGAATTTAATTACTGCAGTACTAATAAATCATTTCAATTTTACATAAACTTTAGGGAAATTTTACTTCAAAATACATAACATGCAGAATTTTTAATTAACCAAACTCTAAAGCAAGTAAAATTACAATCTTTGATCATGGACTCTTAAAAAATTTGATTTACACAGAATTTCAAATTAAACAAGTTTGTATTAACAAGGTTTTACTTTAACAGTCTACTACAAAACGTAAAATGTTTGGGTGGAGCATGGATGAAAGTTTCCTTCATATTTCTTTATGTTGCCTTCAAATTAAATTTCCTCTAAATACCTTTAAATTTACTGTTAATAAATTCATACTGTCAATTCTCAATTCACGATTCCCCGGAAAAAAGTTATTATTATGAAAGGGTCATTATTAGAATTTGGATGAATTTTGATATATATTCCTTAATCCCTATAAGAAAAAGTTGTGTAATTATACTAAGAGGTTTTCACAAGGTTCTCACAGATAAATCTTACAGTAGACACCAGATTTCATGATGCATTACAGTTCCTGAAAATGATTTCATAAACTGTTTCCTTTATAAAATTTAAATTGACCAGGTTTGGCTCCTAAAAAATTTAAAAAATGCATTAAAATCACATTTTTTTTATAAATTAAGACTACGATTAATTGTTTCTAGCATAAAACAAACTTCTGAACAAAATAATACCCCAGAATCAATTACTTGATTGTCACCAAAACTGTTTAGACATTGAGTGGCACGTAATTTTTAGCAAGCACCTATCTAAAAAATTACACACTTCTAAATGAAAAAAAAATATTAATCACATTAAAAGGCAAACATTTACAAAATAAAATGTCAACTGCTGCAGTGCCAATTATATGACATGTAAGCATTCTGCTTGAAAGAATAAACTTTGGCTGTCTCCGGGCATTACCAGGCATGGCCAGAGTGACCTCGTTTCCTTCCCTTACATGGCTGGCGAGGAGGGGGATGGTTGCCAAGCAACCAGCATTGTGTCTCGCACCCTCCCTCTCATGGCCAACCAAGTCAGTGTGTGTGGGGGGGGGGGCGGTGAAGGGAGCCTGTGGAGAGGTGGTTGCAGTCCCCTTAATCTGCAGCACAGTTCAGACTGGACTACTTCTGTGTGTCCTATCCCCTCCCTTCATATGTTGCATTATAATGATCCTCACTCGAATAGCCAAGCGTATGCCTAAAACCATTCCAAGATTAAAAAGCATGGTTTATCTGAAGAACTCTAGAATAATCCTGACAACCAAAATGGTTACCATCTCTACTCTAAGCCATATGCGTAGTAAGTGAAGGCAAGGCCAGGAAGCAGGACTGAGTGAACACCCTTCTGATTGACACTGCTCACCTGGTGCATAGCAACCACGAACTGCTTACGTACTTGTAGACTTATGGACTATGTAAAATATGACAAGAACAAGGTCCATCTTTAAATATCATACGCTAAATATAAAAGTTTAAAATTAAATTTTTTCATAAGAAGTGTAATAAATTGTCAACAAAGCAGTAAGCAAAACTAAGAGAAATCCAAAACCATCACAGTGATGCGTAAAGTGGCAGCTAGTAATGATGAATTTCCTAAAATTTCAACATCAGTGAAATGTCTTTTATTTGATGAATATTTTCTTTCACAAACAAACTATACAATTCTACTCTTAGATCCTGTAGGCCAGCTCATCAATTCTAGTCAAAAGTCAGAAAGCAGTGTCGCTGAAGCAGTAGGATTATCGGTGACCCTACACTTACCTGATGACAAGCTGCATCTCCTTGCGAAACTGAGAAACCAATCTCTAAATATATATAGCATGTCAGCAAATGTACTTCACACACAATATCAAGAACAGAATCTTAATGAAGAACATCATGACCAAGTGGAAGGATTCATATTGGAAACTTTAGATGCAGAATATCTTGTCAGTTTTCAGCAGTAGCGTGACAAAGCGGGAATATTTCGTAACTATTTGGACGAGGCTGTTAAATCTCCAAAAACATTCTGATTTTTTGCCAAGAGGCACCATAAAAAACTAGCAGATTTGGCTAATAAATTACCTAACATTCCAGCTTCGTCTGCGCAATTGCAGAGAGTTTTTTTATTCCAACTGGTTTCCTTTGTCCGTAATGCTAACAGGAATTGCCTTTCATTTGAACAATCAAAAAAACTGATGCATGTTTTTACTCTCTTAAAATGAAAGAAGAAATGTGTGATGATTATTGACTGCATACTGTTAGCACACTAATATGTACAACATTTTTAAATTTAAAATCATGGAATGATTGAGTTTTAATGACATTGTTATTACCATAGAAGCTGTTTTGAAATCTAGCAACAAACATGTTCTCATGCTAAGCTAAGTATTTGTCTTAATTGTGTTATGTTTACAAAAGTTATAATTTTTGGATGATCATTAGAAACTAATCAGAAAAAAACTGTTATTTACTGCAGAGTGTAAAGTAATTTCAGAAAGTGTGTATTTTACAATATTTGCTATTGGGTAAGGGGTAACACCTATTAAACATTAACAACTCAAGATAAATAAACAAAAATTTTTACATAATAATATCACATTAAAATTGATTAAAAAAACATTTCAAATATGGTAAATTAATGATCAGTTATGTTTGAAGAGTTGTATGACTGAGTTGTGTATGACTGAGTTGTGTATGACTGAGTTGTGTATGACTGATTGCAATTTGCAATGAATGTATTGTTTTGTGTGTAAAAGCATTAATAGAACTTAAAATAATAAAGAAATTGGTGTTTATTTTATCAAAATCAATTGAATTTATTACATAATGTATAAAACTGGTTTTTTTACATTACGTATTTTACATGTAAATTACGTGTAAAATACCAACGGATAATTTACTCGCCCAATCCTGCCTACTATCTTAACATTTTTTTTAAATTTATAACCTAATTTTTACGTATTCCCCAAAAAAAGAGCATTATTTCAAAAGGGGGTAACTACTGCCAGGGTTGTAGACTGTATTTACACAAGCCACGACCCACGCTACACCAGACATTTCAAGAAGAGAAAAACAACAACGTTGGCCCACCTTGGTCTCCTGCTGCCGGGCCCACTTGCCGAGGTCCGCTCCAGTCTTCTGGACAGACTCCGCTGTCCTGGTAAAGTCCACTGCTATCACTTCATCCCATCCAATAAACTTGCTCTTGAATATCTGCGTGCAACACCAACACATTACTAGATGCTCTACCAAGTTTAATGTCACAAATTGGACCCAAAAATTGACACATGTATACACATATATCATTTGATTGTAGAACAATTTTACACATTCTAATGGAGCTTCTAAAAAAGTGACCATTCCAGTATGCTAAAGTTAAATTGGTGCAAAGTGCACAAGTTGATGGCGAGACGTTAGCTGGTGCCTGTAACAAATTTGGTCAACAATATTTACATTATGACTCCCAAAAATTTTTTTCCTTAAAATTTAATTTGCATTAGTTTTTAGCCCAAATATAAATATTGTTCAAGAAATAACCTACAAAATATGGAATTTCTACATGAAAACAAATGGGTGCTCTCAAAAATACAATATCTTCAGTATATTACAACTTCCTAATAGCAACCTGTTGCTCAAGATGGAATAAGGGTTGTAAATTGAAAAATATGAGTTACTGCAAAATATGAATGCTATTTTCTTTTTTGCTAAATCACATCTTCTTTTCTTCAAACAGCAAGTTTCACAAAAAATGTTTCCATTTATCTTTAGCATGTCCAATCAACATGTTAATTTTTTATAGTGAAAAGGTAGAAATATGTTGCTACTAATCATTAATCTGGATATCACATGGCCCGAGGATATTTAAATCCAATTATGCATCTGTCTTTCTACAATGGTCAAGCACTTACCATAACAAACCACAGAACAGATAAGAATGATGCTAACATTGGTTTGTATAATGTATTTCAGTAAGGAAACTGATCGCCAAAAGTTGAGATGAAATAAGCATTTTCAGGTTCAGCAAATATTAACCAAACAAATAAATAAATATTTGTTTATGTGACTAACAGTAAAATGTTTTGTCAGAGTAATTTATTTTCAATATAAATATATTAATTAAATAACTACTTAAAACTAATTTTGAACTGTTGATGCTACCACAATGCTATAGTCATATGGCGCATTTCTCCATCTGCCACCACACAGTGTCTGATCACGCACGTGCACGAGAGCTGGAGCAAGTTTCTAGCACCAGTATTCATTGATATTATGATTCTGGCATTCATTCGTGACTTGGTCTGAAGCAAAATAACTTTCTCATTAGGGTCACCCAACAAATATTTCACTGAAAAATACAGGACTAAAGGCTGGTGAATGGACAGAAGGTCCTTCACTGAGGATGTTTACAACTGTGGATCATGGAAATACGCTTCCAGGAATGAACAGTGCAGATCACGGAGATGCTGAGATGCCCATCTTAAGATGCAACACCTCAAGCCCTGGAGCCTGAATCTGAGTGGAAGACGACTCGAGCACCATCTTGTTGTATCCCCTTCTTACATAAGATCTGTGGGGATGGGATCTTAGGTGTGGGTATTACATTCTGAAGGGGACCTTACCCCCCCCCCCCCTAGTAACCCACAAACAAAGTTGAATGGTTCTATGTCCACGTGCATACAGAAATAACCACACAGATCCAGAACTTTTTATGAAGTATTGCTGCAAAACAGGGGAAATTCCCTAGTGAAAAAAGCACTGAACTAGCTGTGTTTTCTACGTGAGGAAAGGAACGTAAAGCCCAGCCTCCTGCGAGAGCGAGGGACTCCCACCCAGCCTCACCTGGTTTTCCGTGCCCTCTTGCACTCTGGTCACCACGGCATAGTCCGGCCGCTGGATCATTGAGAACAGCTCGTGGGACAGCTTCACTGCCGCAGCTCGCACCAGGCGTGTCGACTTCTTCCCAAACCTGACGGCAACACACACACTCCTCACCACAAATACTGTGCTTGCCTTAACATGAGAGACACAATTACAACAACTTTACTAGTACATGAAAATATTGCTTGTTCTCGTGTTTTGTGAATTTACTCCCTGAATATAAAGAAACTGGAATTTAACACTTCTCTTACACAACTTTCCAAACACTCCTAGATATTTTTCATTGAGTAACATTTAGTAAATGTCTGTTTAAAATGTAATGTTAACTACAGGCTACAAATAATCCTGATTCCTCACTCACGACAGCTGATAGTGATGTGGTACTTGTACAATAATTATTTGATACCTGAATACAAAGTTATATAATAAAAACATTTTCAAGAACAAACTTTCATTTTTTGACACAAGCAAATACAAAATTCCTTTCACCTTATAAAGGACATTGATGGAATGCAAATATGGTAGATTCTGTATTTTACAGTTTGAGAAGAAGGTAAAAATGTTGTATAGTTCAAAAAAATGTAAACACAGGAAGATTTGCACTAATGAATACTAAAAGTGATTGTAAAAAAAATATGAAAAACATGAAAGTGTCAAGGTGTAGGATGGAAAAGAGTAGTTCTGTAACAAACTAGGAACAGTAAAAATATTGACTATCCTTGAAGATGGGCACTGACCATACGAAAAGGTCGAGGAAGCAATCGAGGATGTAGACATTCTTGCTGTTGAGGAGCGTGTTGGCGAGCTTGCCATGGGGGACCTCCACCTGTGGTAGCTCGAGGTAGCCCATGCCCAGCCTCACCTGGTACAGTCGCGGCACTGCCGGGGCAAACTCAGCATCCACGTGCTCCTGCACAACATACACCACTTTGCTTTATTCTTACTGTCGGTGCAAGAAGCTGCAGTCTCAACGACAAGTACATACATAAAACTTTTCCCAGAACAGACTACATGATTATTTTTATGAGTGTTAAAAGTGGTGTGGTGAGTAAGGAACTGAAGCTCAGTTCCCAAAAGCAAATGGTCGCAATACTGCCTGCAACCAATATCATAATCTTCTTTCAACTCCATTAAAATGACAAGTATGGGCTATTACGACATAAGCAGTGCTCTTGTAGAGATGTTTATCACAAGGCATAGCATACAGTGATCAAGCACTTTATCACTACAGAAACCACGAAGTAGTCAGGTGCAGCCAACATCAGTCTGACATGAACAGGTTCTCGAACCCCAGTGGTGAGAGAAACAGAGCCCTAATCTGTAGATTTCTGTGGAAGTGACTTTTTGTTTAATAAAATGAAAATAAAAAATATTTTACCAAATTTTATGAAACTGAAACAAAATGAAGAATAATTTTACCAGAACTCTTAATAAAAGTTTAACAAAAAATCATCTAAAATTTTAGGAAGATTTTTTTAAAACGTACTATCAAACTTGTGACACATCAAGTGCAGTGCGACCTCTCACAGTTTCCAGGAATAGGGTCGTTAGTAAGAGGTGGTTGTGAATGTCCAACTCAGTATCGATGATGGCAACAGTTGTTTTCGAAAGTTTTGGACGTGTTTTGACGCACTCCAACTCCTACTTATTAAAATTCTAAATTTTTTGCATTAAGTCAGTGTTCAATTGGCTATGGCATGAAAATGACAAGATTTTTTACTTGAATATAACTTATTTTAATAGACACACATCTTCTGAAAAAAATGCTACCCTAGAAGAGCATATCGACGTCTTGTCCTCTCAAATGTTAAAAATTGAGCGGCACATAAGTTTTACCAAGCGCAAAGTCCATTTTCAGTAGCTTTTTGCAGGAAATTCAGAAGATTTGTTATTAAAATATTAATTTAATTCAACACGCTTACAAAAAAAAATACTCTGTAAGGGCACGTTGGACTTCCTCTTGTTGTCAAAAAGGTTTACCAACATTGAGCGGTGCAAAAGTTTTATCAAGCACGAAGCTCATTTTCAGTTGCTTCTTGCTGGAAAACAAAAGGATTTGTTATTAAAATGTTTATTTATTTCAAAAGACACAACTCTTCTGAACAAACAGATATCATGGAAGACCATATACACTACGTAATCAAAAGCGTCCGGACAGCCACCTGAAAATGAAGTAAAAGTTTGGGCCACCCTCCATTGGGAACACTGACAGTTAATACAGTGTTCACCCACCCTCAACATTTATGACAGCCTGCAATCTCGCAGGCATACTTTCAATCAGGTGGCGGAAGGTTTCCTGGGGAATGGCAGCCCATTCCTCGTAGAGCGGCAAAATGAGGAGAGCTATCAATGTGGGTCGGTGTAGTCTAACATGAAGTCTGCATTCCAAAACATCCCAGAGATGTTCTATCGGATTCAAATCAGGACAGTCCATTAGTGGGACGTTGTTGTCGTCAAACCACTCCCTCACATGCCCTGCAGTATGGATGGGTGCTTGGTCATGTCGAAAGACACAACAGTCAACCCAAACTGGTCTTCAACATTAGGCCATGTGAAAGTGGTTAAAATCTTGACGTAAACATGTGCCTTGACAGTATCATGTAAAGCAACAAGGGAGGCAAGCCCCTTCTAAGAGAAACAAGACCACACTGTAACCCCACCACCCCCAAATTTCACAGCCGGCACTATAGATGTCTTTCACCAGGCATTTGCCACAAACTCACCCACCCTACCATTAGATTGCCACATTGTGTACTGTGAGTCATCACTCGACACAATGGTTTTCAACTGTTCTGTTGTCCACTTTCAATGCTCCTTACACCATGCGAGGAAGTGTTTGATATTTTCGTGTGTGATATGTGGTTTATGAGCAGCTGCTCTGCAATGGAAACAAAGTTTCCTCACCTCACGCCGAACAGTCATGGTGCTTGGAGTAGATTCTGATGCAAGTTGGAATTCCTGTGCGATGGTGGCGATGGATGACTGTCGATTACACTGTACGACCCTCTTCAACACTCGACTGTGTCTGGTGGTCAACGTGCGAGGTCGCCTGCACGGTTTTGGGTTGTGCAGGTCCCTACATGTTTCCACTTCGTTATAACATTGGAAACAGTGGACCTAGGGGTATTCAGGAAGGTGGAAATCTCACGCAAAAACTTCTTCCACAAGTAGCACTCAACCACCTGACCACATTGAAAGTCATTGAGTTCCTCAGACTGTCAAATTATGCTGTTTCGCAGCGTTTGCTGACTATTGTGATTGCTGATCATATGTTCCACACAGTACATGGGAGTATTGTGTCATTCTCTATGTTAAAAACACGTTTCGTAGGGTGTCCGGATACTTTTGATCACCTAGTGTACAAAATCCCTTTGCTGCCATATAATGCGCAATCACCGTGCCTGAACAAAAATATTAATTATTCAAGGTAGTCAAGTAATAAATCTTAGTATCCCATTTATTCCCCGCTGTCTCAAAAACCACACTTTTTAAATGCAATATTAATCACTTCTAAAAGCAGACGTCTATCACAAAAGACGCCTGCCACCGTAACGTTTTGGAAATAAGGTACATTTGGCTTGGAGGAATAAGTTTATGCTGTTTTGGTATGACCAGCATGGACTAGTTTCCACCATTTGCATGACGAGCGAAAAGGGGGATGGTTGCCTAGTGGCATCATAGCATCTTCCTTCTCATGGACAACAAGGTGGGGGTGAAAGGATCTTGTGGAGGGTTTGTCGCTGTCTCTGGGCTGGAAATATGCCCCCTCCCCTCTCTCAATTCACACATGGTGCATTATGAATACGGTTCCTGTGCAAGATATTGCAGCAGGGCGGCTATACCTGCACCTAGGCAGGTGGCCTAGGTGTAACTGATACTGGGAGAGGTGTGGCTGGCGAATTAGTGTAACCGTTCCCTGCGGATGAGAGTGGTAAGAGGACTGGGGAACAGCCATGATTATCTAGTAAGTGTCAGAAGGCGGTATCTGCCCGTGAGTTTTTATGTGCACTAGGCAGAAGTCAGACTCTGGCTTACCACATCCAGAAGCTGAAGCGAAGAGTGCTGAGCTGGAGCTAGAATAGTTCTCTGAGCAATTGCCTAACGCACTGGTGTACGGGGCGGGGTGGTGGTCCTTGTCCGGCGTTGTGATGGGCGAGACGAGCGGAGGCAGCTTCCGCTCTTAGTATCACCTAATCATCCCTAGTTTGATGTCGTGCTCAAGCCTCGTGGGAGCAGGAGGTGGGCTGGCCTCCTTACTGGTTTCGGTCTTGGCAAACTCTTCTAGCGTGGTGAAAGGTGCGAGACATTATCTATCCGTGATAGTTAAATAAATTAGGAGGAGGATAACTTATAGATTGTGAAACAGCACATCTCTCTGCACTGGCTTTCTCCTTTACATATTCTCTTAGAGCAAGAACATAAGCGTGTGGAGAAGCCGACATGAGGAAAACACACTTGTTAGTAGCTTAACTCGGTTTTATTGACTGTACTGGCAACGAGTGCAATTTACACAAGCATTACACTGGCTTAGGAACACTTGCTTACAAATACATTGGAAAGCACTGAAAACACCCTATCTACTCTAACACCGTGACCACAAGGCAGTGAATGGGGTTCGCATGACTTGAAATACACGGCAGAGCACACTACAACAAGTACTTGTTCCGGCAAGACGTGGAGTGCGTTCCCAACGTCCACGTAGGCTTGCACCCTGGCGATTGGAGTAGGAGGTGGAGGGATGGCAGCTGAGCGTGTTACGGCCCATGGGTAGCAAAAAAAGGTGTAAGGGAAGACAGGAATCCTCTGTTGCCACTGAGCGTATTTCAGCCCCTAGGCAAGGAGGATGGCTTAGCGATAACGACACTAAGCGTATTTCGGCCCCTGCTCATTGGGAGGGTGAGTGGGTGCGGAGAGTATATGGATGCTGGGATTCCACCTCGGGGACGGCTCCCCGACGCACTCTCTGCTCTACCCTGCCTGTGACCGGCTTATATACCCGCCCGGCTGGGGGCCCGCTGACCTTACAAAATGGCGACTGCCTGAGTGGAGGGATGGCGCGTAACATCTCTTACGGCCAAGGCAACAAAACAAAAGGCTAATGGACATTGCTTACAACACTAAAAAATAAAATTTCAGGGCACAAAAACATTTTACATGAAAGTACCTTAAAGAATTACGTAATTACCAATTTTCATGTGGTAATAATAATTTTATGTTATTATTTGTACACAATTTTACTGCGTGGAATGTTCTTTTCAGTACAGGTGGCAACTTATTTCTCTCACAGAATGTTTATCTTTGGCAATTACAATTACATGATATTTCTTACACGCGTAGTTGTGAAAGCCATACAGACATTGTTACTTCTGTAATTACATTAAGGTTAAATATTATTATTGTGGCTTAAAGTTCATAGCTTCATTTTAACCAAAACATTAACGTAAATAAATGCTGTTTGTCTGCTTCGAAAGATGTTAATACAAACGCCGCTTGTCGGCTTTACACACAGAACACCCTACGGTACAGCAACGTGATATATTTTGATAGGCCTCAGGCTAAAACATTGGCATGTGTCAATATCTCGGCTACAGTTTTTGATCACTATCAAATAAGACGTTCTTAAATATGTGTGGGTCATTAACAATCGTTCCCAAAACCCAACCAAGAACATTACAAAATAAGTTAAAAAACTAAGCACAATGAAGTCATCAAAAAACAGTTATCAAAACCAAGAGAAATTCAAAAACTGCACAAATCCAAGTCATAATAACAAAGATGCACGTAGAAATCTGCACGTTCTCAAAAATAGCTCAAGATAAATACCTGGGCACAAAATTTACACTCAAAATATTTTCAGTATTGAAAAATTCAAGCTATTATATCAGCATAAAGTCATTCAGTCAGCGACAGAGGAGACTGTGTTTAACTGTTTACAAAATAAAATAACATGTTGTTTATTAATAAAACGTTGATAGTTTTATAATGTAGGTATGTTCTGGCAAAACGATTCCCCCGAACTGGAGATATGAATGCTGATTAAAAGGAAAATTAGCATAAAAAAAGGGTCAATAATATGTCTTAAGATGCGGAGTCTGATCAGACAGCGTGTTAAATGTTTGCTAGAAAATAAGACTTAATTCATTTACGAAACAATATTTTAAAAGGTAGGTGCACTACAGTTAAAATTATTCCTCAGAACTGCAGCTGTGAACACAGATAATCTTCAAAACTATAATATTGTCTTCACTATAAATATTTTTTTGTATGCGATAAAGGAGCTTGAGCTGGAGCTTGGGAATTTTTCAGCAGGAACGCTCGCACTCAGCGATATCACAATGGCAATACAATTGTGTGACATAATGATAGTCTGCAGCTACGCAGTAGGAAAGCACACTCACAGCTGGGTTNGGGGCAAGCAGTCAACGGGTATTGATTTACACTGACTGTCCTTTTAAAATTTTCAAACAGAATAATGGACTATTTACTTTATCCTGTTTGAAGAGTACCTAGCAGATAAAGGATTTAGTGACTTAAAAAACATCAAGTGACTGTACTTATTTTGCAAAAACATTAATTACCAAAACTCTTCTCACTGAGATAACGAAAAATTTGACTTCTTTACTTACCGCAATTGGTTCTTCTGGTGGCAGGCCTTCACTACTGCCCAGATTCCTCCAGAAGTCAGCACTTTCTTCACCTGGCATTTCTGTCAATATCTCTGCTTTGTTTTTACGCTCATTCTTGTTTATTTTCTCAGCCATGAGCCTAGAAAAAGAGTCATGGCCAATACACCTCATAATAAGCATTTAAATGATGGTATCTTTCACATAAACTAAACCTGTGATTTTGAGATGCCATGATGAAAATCGTGAGCAGATGGAAGACTGCCAAGCTGAGATGTGTTTTTCTACAGTTCAACTTTCGTCCCTCCCCAAGAGAGTTACTCTGCACAAGGGAAATAGGCTTTGCTCCTCTCTTGCCTCACTCCACCACATAACTGAAAGATCTCAAGGTCAGGAAAACCTCCTAAACTGATGCTAGGAATACATCTAATGTATCAGGACTTTGCGTGTACCCATAAAACTGCCCATTCTGTTTTTGTTCCAGGAAAGAAAGCCGCAGTAGACATTAAACATTTAATTAATTTATATATGAAGCCAAAATAAGATTTAATTAATTAGCAATATTAATTTTTAAATGTTTTATATACTGATCTCTTTGTTTCTGTGGTAAAGAAAATAATACTTTACACAAACTGCTACTGAAAGTAAGTAAAGTGAATCTAATGATTTTCAGATTTAAATATATTTGTACGTATTTATTATCTCTGGAATAATTGTCAGATTGGGCCCCTCCCAAGCAAAAAACCTGGCTATACTACTGATCAGCACACTTCACCTAAATTATCTGGGGGAAAATTGAGTTCTGAATGTGAGAATACAATTTCAAGAAATCCAATGTCATCAAATAGATATTATGGAATTTTTTGGCGAAATTTAATCTTTAATGATGTAAATACTTAATTTTTATAAGAAAATTAACTTTTCTACAAATTGGCCAAAAATTTTTAGTGTTTAAAGTATGCATTTTTATGAAACTTGTATTGAGTGACACACACCTATTTTAAATGTGACCTTTTCTCAAATTGGCACAGATTTCAATGCTGGGGCATCAACAAGCGCCAGCGTGCCAACTATTCAACAGACCATCATTTATATGGGCTTTCGTAGCCGAAGGCCCACTCGTGTACCATTGTTGATTGCACTACACAAAGCTTTACGCCTCGCCTGGACCCGCCAACACCGCCATTGGACTGTTGATGACTGGAAACACATTGCCTGGTCTGACGAGTCTCGTTTCCAATTGTATCAGGCAGATGGACGTGTACGGGTTTGGAGACATCCTCATGAATCCATGGGCCCTACATGTCAACAGGGGACTCTTCAAGCTGGTGGAGGCTCTGTCATGGTATGGGGCGTGTGCAGTTGGCGTGAAAGGGGACCCCTGATACGTCTAGATACGACTCTGACAGGTGACAGATGCGTAAGCATCCTGTCCTATCACCTGCACCCATTCATGTCCATTGTGCATTCCGACGGACGTGGACAATTCCAGCAGGACAATGCGACACCCCACACGTTGAGAGTTGCTACCGAGTGGCTCCAGGAATACTCTTCTGACTTTAGACACTTCCATTGGCCACCTAAATCACCAGAAATGAACATTATTGAGCATATCTGGGATTCCTTGCAACGTGCTGTTCAGAAGAGATCTCCACCGCCTCGCACTCCAATGGATTTGTGGACTGCCCTGCAGGATTCATGACGCAAACTGCCTCCTGCATACCTTCAGACATTAGTCGAGTCCATGCGACGTCGTCTTGCGGCACTTCTGCGTGCTCGCGGAGTCCCTACACTATATTAAGCTGGTGTACCAGTTTTTTTTTTTGGCTCTTCAGAGTATATAAAATAAAATAGGTATTTTAAAAAATTCTTATTTCATTTCAGTTTTAAAATATTCATAGGATATTTTCATATCAATGAAAAGTTTTAGGGGGAGCTCCTTGTCCCATGCGACCCCCTCCCCCCCTCGAATCTGCTGCTGTCTGAACTAACAGTGATAACTTTGTTCACGGAAAGACTAACTGTACCTGTACATGGTGGCTAAGGTCACAATCATTAATACGTGCCTAAAAGCAACTACAACAGAAACAAGGTTTATATAATTGGAGTTATATGGAGACTGTGAACTACTCTATTTATGGAGGCAGGAATTACCACAGGAAAATAGCAGACAAACAAGCTGGAAAGTGACTCGATCATAGGAGTTACATGATTAAACATAGCCCTTGGTAGTTTACAAGCTCTGCCTATTTCTCTTGATGCTCTACCTGTTCAGATCAATGACTGCATGCTGAGTTCGTGAATAGCTACACATGTCACAAGAAATATCTACCTGGCTTTAGACTTGAAGGTGTTCTTGGACTTCTTGCCGTACCACATGAAGATCTTGAGACCAGTGTCGAGAACAAACACATAGCGATGATCCAGAGACTCTATGGACACGTACACAGGCTCCAGGTGAATGGAGGAGGGTCCAGCCGCATGCACGCGATACAATCGCTTCACGTATGTCTGCAAATAAACAAACATACTTCCACCAATCGGGTTACATAATTTCTGTAATTTCAAGTAGTGATTTGAATATATGGCACTCCGTTTGATGTGGTAGGCAGCTGGCCCACACCATAACAACCTCCACCATAAAAATATTTCTTAGGCAGAAGTAGAGAGAGATACCATAACAAATAAAGAATTTTTTTTTTGTAAAATACATTATTCTACAACTGTACAGTACTGTCCCTACAACATGAAAAATCTACTTACTCTTATCTGATTAAAACTGTAATTATATAATTTTAGGTAAAGTTTATACATAAGTACTTACCATTTTATGACAAAAATTGCACAATATGTTTAATTTATAACCAAGAATTATGTGTGTTACTGACGTCAGCACCATATGCACTGACAGTGGACCCCAAGCAGGAGTTTCAATGACACACTCTGTGGCAAAGCTACATTCCAATACAGTTATGATAAGAGCACCTGTACTTTGGAGTGTCTGGGAGCATAACCATTGGTTCTAAAACTCCTTTTAATATAAAGTATGCTTCTCTTTACATTTGCAGTTTCCTGAAATAAAGGCGTACTAATTTAAATTTCTTGAATAAATTTCTAAGTATGTAAAATTGGTTGACATTTATCTAATAGTAATATTTCAATGTTTTAAATTTGAATTGTAACATTTTTGTAGCGTAGAACCAACATCATCACAAAATACGGGTACAGTATGAGCTATTAATAGATTTTCACTAGGGTAATATACTTTCCCCACTGGCACAAATTTCTTCTACCCCTTACTTTAAGAACTCACTCTGCAGTAAGTAGTAAATCATATTTAAATACCCCTTATTGTTTTTTACTTATATTTTAATCAATGCTACTGATAATACTGGCAATAAATGTTAGACATCAGATTAAAACAGAAGAGAAAAATTATATCAACCTTCCCAGTTAAATTTTTTGTACTAAATTAATATTAATTTATTTTTCTAAATTATTTAACCTATTTCGGCTATTTCGTCTAGGGTGCACCCTTTTCTCTTTGTACGTTCAATATTTTATATTACGGCAATGACCAGTATGTATTGTCAATACCGTTATTTATTATCCTTAAAAATATACATAAAACAAAATAATACACATGTAACATCTCCAAATTAATGATCGTGTTGAAAGGTTTACAAATATATATATATGAGAGAAATCAAATATATGTTTATGGCTCCAGAGTAAGTTTGTTTGCTCATTTTTCTTTAACTATTTAAAGACATTCATTATTTGATCCAGACATAATTTTAAAAATGGTGAACTAACAATTATTTTGTTGCATGAATGAAGGGTTTGCAGGAAGGCGGCTCAACATTCTGTTACTATCGTGTTCTCTCGCAATCTTGGTTAACCAAAACCAGATCCACGTGAAGCAGCACCTTGCCCTTGAGCGTTCACTTGAGGACACCACAAGGTACGTTCTTTGGAGTTGTGTCCAGGCGTCTGCTCGGGTAGGTGGTGCAATTGTCATGAAAGTAATCTTGCATGCACTGATGCAGCCCACATACTGCTGTATGCATGGCGCACACAAACACACAGAGAAACAGCAACCGGTTGTTGTGGTGATGACTCACCATGTCCTCAACAGTGAAGAACCCACTGGACGTGCGACCACCTTCAATGTAGGCGATGTCCGAGTCAAAAAGTGCCAAGAACTCGTCAGATTCCTCGGACTGTTCTTCTCGGACAGTGCGACACTGAGCTCCTAAACAGTTGCGCAGATTCACTGCATGGATGGCAGCACACGCACGCTTATCCACCTGTAACCAGTACAAAACTACGTATTCAGACAAACTACACACTCAAGTGTGGAGGCACAACTGTCATTTTGGGGTGACTTTGTACAAAATAAGGCTAACACTTTACCACACTTTTTCGTTTATAACAATTAATTTACAACACCCACAGCAATGTATATTTATAATTAACAAATTTTTATTTACGAAGAACACAGTATTGTGCAGAAATTCTTCAAATCTTCATTTGAAAGTACATTAGGCAGATGGTACAAAGTTACCTTGGCTAGTACAAAGTTACCCCAAATGACTGCACATTGTAGCTGTAAGGTGCTGCTTACTGAAATATGCTAGTGATATATCATTTAATTACATTAAAATTGCTCAAATTCCTAGATGATTAGTTTAAAAGTCACTTCATTTCAATNTAAAATTATATAATACATAATTATTATGTAGACAAATTTAATACGTCCTAAAATTTTAACAACCCTGAAACATCAGGATAATCACACTCTCACCACAAAAAAATTTAGTGAATGCATTTTATAAACATGTCTGAAAAACTCAACATACCTTAACTGCATTAGTTTAAATTACTGTACATGCATAGTGAAATAGGTACATATATTCTAAAAGCTTATTAATTGTAAAACAAAAAAAATCACACACCTTTACAAATCCAATGAGGCAATGAATGAAGTGTGAAAATACACTTCAAAACCATTAATAACAAAACCTTACTTGCCTCAGCTTCACCTACAATGAAAACTGTAAGGGAGAGTGTGGATGCTTGACCACTTTTTAGGTTTTTTAATCAAACTCCAACCTTAAAAGACATAACTGATTCTGTACGACAATATTACACTCCGGCAATAGTGGCACAAGCGTTAACACTTTTCCAGCCATAAAATATTTTTAATGCAAAATTGTAGAAATTTTGAACAATAAGCTGATTGGGATGATGGGTAAACAAGTGGAATTAAGCAAACATCTTACAATGGACAATTCAAGAAGCAGTGGAGTAGAGTGGAGAGATTTGGGTGGCTCTTAACATTGAGGACTTGAGAGCAGATACGAGTGAGGTATGAAGCAGCATCAGAATGCAAGGTCGGGAGAAACAGCAGATCCCCGAGAAAACCTGCAGAACAGCGGCATCGTCCAGCACAATTCCCACATGCAGAATTCCGGGAGAAACCCTACTGGGAATTGAACCCAGCTTGCCTAGGTGGGAGGTGAAGAAGCAGCAAACCATAATTAATTCACAACACAAGCAACAGTTTTAAAATTACCATTCAGAGTTTAAAATGTATGAATGAAATTATATCTACTTACAGTAGCCTTCCCACCAATCCAGAAGTATATTTCCCATGTAAACGACCCCGTATCATCAACAGAAGTTTTGAGTACAATGTAGCAGTCTCCCTCATAGAACTTTCCATGAGCTACTTCTTCAATCTGGTTTGGGAGGAAGTTCTCGATCTCCCATATAGTGAGGCCTGGGATCTGTCCTGCATCTTCGTCGAAAATTTCTGAGTAATCGAGAGGAGGTTTCTCCAGAGTCTCGTCCCATCGCTTTGGTCTGCAACATCCAAGTATTTAGAAGACAGCAGCGCTTATTATCCAATACACATTACATACAATGTATTTTTAATGTACTGCCATAAAATATGCTCATGCTAATCCATCACAAACATTCTGCAAGAATTTATACCTAAAATTCAATGTTCAAGTCATTAAATATTCATTTACACCCACAAAACTAGTTCAGTTCAACTAATATACAAAACTGGTGTTTTCTAAATTTATTAATTCTCAAAAAAATAAGCTTTACTCCAAAATATCAACTGTATTTACACATGTACGACCTGCACCTTAATTTTATAATTAGATTGCTCAGAAAAAATGTTTAAAAAAAAAAAAAAAACACCCATCCAAAGTACTATATTTGTTATACAACTGTGCCCCAAATTAATCTTCAAAAACGTAAAATATTCGGCCGCAACATAGTTTCTAAAAGTCTAACTGGCAAAGGCATGAATATAGGTAGCTGATGAACAGGACAGCATGCGTAACTTGGCAATGTGGCAGTTAAAAACCAGAAGGGTGGCGTAGTGACCTTGGTCGGATGGCCAGTTGGCTGTTTGCACATTCCTTCTGCTTTCTCTTCTCACTCACAAGGAATTTGACCTAATTCAAGGCTGTGGTTTTGTTTACAGTACGTTTCAACTTGTATAACATTGCACTTTAACAAACTAAAACGTATCACAAGACCATTTGGTAAACTAAATCAGCTGATTTGAAGACGGTCTAGGGATCGGATCCTCGATTCTGCAATACCACGATTCCATTAGAACTTTATAGTAACGAGTAATGCATGAGAATATACAAAGGTATCAAATTTTAACATTGTGCTAATGGTATTTACCATGCACACTTTCCATGCTTTTTCATGAAGCATAAAATTACAAAATTCTCATAATATTTCCATACTGTGTTTTATCGCATAATTATTCCCGCAACATAAAAGTCGCACAATAATTTTTAAAAACTAGAAAGTGGAAAACCGTCAACGAGTCATTTGTAACTAAGCCGTGTCGCAACACGTGGAATAAACGGGAGGGGAAGAACCGAAGCTGGAAGTACCATGACGAGTTGTAGTTCCCCTCCCTCAAGAAGAAACGAAAGTGGAAAGGGTGCTGTCGTAGTTTCTAGGCAACCATTTCCCCTCTCACCAGACGTGTAGGGGGAGGAATCAACATTGTGCCTGGCTGGGACGAAGGTAGCCACATAAAGAAAGTGGTTGCTCGCATATAAAGGTATTGTGTGAGCAAACGGTTGCCGGTAAGCGCCCAGCATACACCACGGTGCAAAACCGACTTACATAAGGCATGTGTGCAAAAACATCTCAAGTGGCATCTGACCATGATACCACGCACACCCTGTTCATGAAAGCCTAATTTTTGGAAAAAAAATGTGTGCCTCGTACGTGCGTTAATACAGTATTTCTCGCAAAATAAGCTTTACTCCCACTGACCATGATAGCTGATAAGGTAGCAAAAATGAAACCAAGAAGCTGAAAAATTTTAACTTATCTTTCAGTAATAAACCATTACCCTCCACTAGTGAGGAAAAAAGTTTCAGAGACCACCTTTGCTTATTTGTGAAAAATCATAAACTTACCTCCACTGTTAAATACACACACATATACCCACACAGAAACAACTACAACTAAAAGAAACCTAATAAAATGAAAAAAAATTCTTAACCTGTCAGAGACCATTACATACGTCCATTAACAAAATACGTGAAAAAACATATGTAAATTTGCATCCTTCACCAGGCTTCGTAAATTTGAGACAGTACAAAATATTACAGAAAAAATTGTAAAATAAATAGCCATGTCAGATATTCCATCTAAAATATATATCAACCAAGATAACAATAACCCAAGTGACCCTCCAGTTACATGTGCATTCAAACCAGTGTTAAGTCAGAGATTCTCCTCTGCTACTAACGGCACAGCAGTTTTTATGATACTATTGGAAAAGTAAAAGCTATTGTTAGGAGTCAACATTAACAACCGCCAAGTGCTGGGTGAATACTTTCTTGACTTGATCCAAAAAGAATTACAGGAAACAACAGGTCTGTAAAACAGTTAATTGGGGCCATCCCCCAATAAACAAGCCATCCAATCATGCAGTAAGCTCTGCCATCCGGTGATCACACTAATAATCTACTCGACAGCTATGAAAAATAAGATTATCTAAAATACAGTTAAATAAAATATGCTACAGAAATATAAATATAATTCAACACAATTTCGCCACAGATGTGGCTGGAAAACTCTATGGTGCAGACAAAACTTGTACAAACATAAGAGTCTCGACGAATTCACAATTCTTCTTAAGCTGCTCTTGCCAGCAAACACGCATGGAAATCCATAACTTTAATACGCATTAAGATAACTGCAAGTAATTTAATTAGCCTCACTAGCCACAGATGCATTTGACTATTGCATCACCTGTCAAGTCACCAAACGACTGTACAACTCCGCATCCACGCCAGCTGTTCAACATGCAGCAAACAAACTCGCTCGCTCCCTTGATTGCGCAACACAAAACCACGTCATACTTGCACGTGCACTAGTGTATATTAACAACCGTCATGGCTAGCTCACAACATATTTAATTGCTGACAATCATCGTGCAACGCTCATCACACTTGCCGCTCAGTCTCGGCTCTCAGACAACTACTACCTGCGCTAACTCCCTCCCACCTGCCACTCAAGCACTCAACTACCCCCTTCCAGTCCGTGACAGCCAGCACACTGACTGTGACAAAAACCACTCCTACCAACCTTACAACTCCTATGATCCTAGCGCCGAGATACTGCTGCTGTTCTATGCTCACAAACAATGTGATGTTCAAAACGTCACAAAAAACTACAAACTTCTTACCAATCAAGGTATAAGATACATCTATTTCCACTTGTCAAACTGAGTACATCCATATCACACAGCAGATATGCAATCAATAACCAACATAGACATGATCGCCAACATATGAGGCTTCACTACTACAGGATTAACAAAGAAACATTTACCTACATGAAGACCCAATAGCAACTTACAATCATTAAATTAAACACAGTTGTTCATCTATAGTCACAATGAACTGTTTACCTCATGAAAGTCAAACACATCAGTACTCTACCAATTGGTAAAAATCCACCGGACTCAAACCTCAGACTGCGAGGTCCTACTGGTAGGAACCTCACTTTGGTAAAAATACATGAATTGGTGAAAAAACAGAGCCATGGGACCATTCAGACATAGAAATTTATATTTTAAAGCCTTAATAATCAAAGATTTTCTATATCATTAATCACTGCCAGCTGCTAGCTGCTCATCAATGGTGACATCATAGTGTGGTGAATGAGCAACTAATGAACTTATTAAGTTTCTCAAACTGTTTAGTCGTGTAAAAGGTGACCTGTTCTGTGCGATGTGTGTGGAAAAAGTGTTACTTCGAAATTTTTGTCACCTTGTGAGACTTGTTATATTGGACTAGACACTTCAAATTTGAATGTCCCGCGCTACTGGCTCAGTGGCACCTTCGGGCTACGGTGGTACCCTCTTGGCTGCTGTTGGCCAGACTGCATTTCCTGTGCAGTCAGTTGTTTGTGAATCATCATGGCGGTAAATGGTACAATCAAGCACTCATTTGGCCAATCAGCAATTTTACTTGTGATCATTACACCTATTTTTTTACAAGCTATATTTATTCACGTGATAAAACACAAACACTTAAACCAATCCAGCACACTTGCTTTCACATAGTCGTACTCAACACTAACACACAACGGTACTCTAAAAAAATCACTTCTGTGCATCTGCACATGCACCCACACATATAACCAATACACACACAAAATCTCCAATGTAACATCTCTTCCATATTAAATATAACACCTCCCTTCCCAATCATTGTGTTTCTCCAAATGGAGAATACAATTGACTACTCAAAGTTTTTTCAATAAAGAAGCTATACCCAACTATAATACTTATGGATGAAACAGCAAAAACAGCAACTATACACAAACCAATAAGGTCGACATAACTGACACAACCCTCACAATTCAAAAACAGCAACCCCTCAAAAAGTAAGTTATGTAAACACTTTTACTGTCTCAACATTCACCCAAACCAACTCAGCACACTGTTTGAATAGACCACCAAGTAACTTCTGCTAAATGCTAGCCTGTATGAAATTATTACCACTTTCTCTCTACCCTCAGGCTACCTATGGCCCACATCAGAAACAATGCTGTGGTTTGTGCGTCATACACCAGCCAGCTATAGCTTTCTTCCAACAGTGGTCTCACTAGCCTGTTATACCATGTTCATAGCATATTCATAGCATCCGCAAGTGTTGAGCAACAACTCTTGTAGTGCTTAGCTTAGTAAACACATGCACACACAACCACGAAGTCCTTCAGACAAAAATAGTAAAAATCTAGACCAACTTCATAAAATCAGTTAATCTTCCACACAACCAGAACTTATATTCAAAAATTACTGAGCTGCAATGAACACCAATCAAAATTATTAAATTTCTGACAAAAATTTTAGGACTTAGAATAACCTTCTCCTATCATTACCGCCACTACTATAAGTACCCCTATCAGTGTTTACTGTATATAAAAATATCTTCAGTTATGGACACAAATATTTTTCAAGTGTTAATTGCAAAAGTGTTGATAAAATATGTACATAAATCTTCCCAACTCAATTATCATTTCAGTATTAAGATATTTCTGATTCTTCAACTCATCATCATCTAATTCAGAACAATTGCCACTCTTGCACCGATTCACTTTCTAAAAAGCGAACTAAAAACAATAAAATGCAGCAACAGCACACAAACATGCAGCACCCACTGATAAAAATAATGCACAACTTACTTTACGGATTCAGCTTTCACTTCCTCCAAGGACTTCTGCTTGTTTTTATCTTTTGCCACATCCTTCATTCCCTGCACAACAACACAGTACACACAGTCAAATGTTTCAGCGTCTAAAACAAATAATGTGCATGCAGCATCGTGTAACGAACAGCCTGGCTCACAAACCTTCAGGATCTTGGCCTGGTCTTGATCCGCCTCCTCTTGGTCCCTGCGACCCCTGCGAAGTCTCATTTTCCGAGCTATTGGATCTTTGCTGGCATCTGCAATAATATAATCATATGGTAAGACGGTATTACTTGCTGATGATGACAGGGGATGTAGCACCAATACAGGATAGGCGCAAGGTTGTGTACGAATGAATATTGACATAGAAAAGTTTTTCCACCTAAAAGACAACATAAACTCCAGAACTTTTTTATGTACAGAAATTTGAACTACTGTACTCCACTAATTCTTTTCATAAAACAGTGTTTTGCAAATAAAACACTGTGCCATTGTAGAATTTTTCCAAAAATTTGGGGCACATTATTTTTTATATTTTACCTAATTTCATATATTTTTGCCAAATGAATTGTGTCTGTGTTTTAGTAATATTGTACCAATGGTGATTTATTCGAATTTTTAAGGCATTTGTGTTATTTTAGTATTTTATTTCAGTCGAGCATTCATTGTGTTGGAAGATAGTACAGAGTCAACTTTGCTTCCAAGCCTGGCTGGAAGCCGGTTGCTTGCTGCAGACAGCAAAATTTGCACCAGATGTGAGCTGTAGCACTTGCATTCCTTTACCGTGGAACACTTTCTGCTGTACCTCGCCCGTGCTACTTGCCAGAGGTGCAACGCGTATATTTCTAAGCGCAGAACAGTTGTGTATAGCTGTGGACCGTTTTCGGTACCCCCAGTGCTATCTAGGAACGACCTGTGAACTAAATTTGGTGACCTTTGTGCACACGCTCAACGCGCAAGTTTGTATCTTTCCGTCATCGCTAACCATTTTTGCGTGACTCTCTGCACAGACGCGATCGGGCCACGACATGTTCAGCGTGCGCTCCCATGTTTGGGAATGTTGCTGCCGGAGGATAGTTTCCTTGCAAGTTTTTATTTTTATTAGCCTCACCATTTAAAGTAGTGCAGAGATAGTTTTAGTTTAAAATGAGGGATCCTTTACTATTTTTAACCTGGTGATCCTATGCAATTTCGTCTCTTCCCTCTAAGAGTGGTGAGTACACATCATCAGTACTTTCCTCCGATCACTTGTGCCACATTTAATCGACTCTGGAACAGTTAATTAATTTTACCCTAATTTTCTTGTCCATGTGCTCCAGAGGGTCCAATATTTTGGTATTCAATATTTCAAGTTTCCAATATTTGAGCATCTCCAATATTTGCACATCTCCAAAATTTGAGCATTCAACTTCTCAAGTTTAAATTCGAGAACTATTTTCCTGCTTCTGTTTATTTGGCGTTTGGAGCAAGTGATTATCTCCAACTTGATGACCTTGCCTGGAGATGACTTTCGCAACTACGTTTTGGCTAAGTGCTACGTGGACTTGTCAATTATTTTTATAATGTCAGGACCACATTACAACATAGTAACTACATTAATTGTAATCATGTAACTTACAGAATAATAAAAAAATTTACTTGTATTTTTTAATATGAATTGTTTGATAATTTTTAATTTAGTGGAGGTAAAAAGCAATTCTGATGATTGCAGTTTAAAGTAAAAAGTGAACTTCAGGGCTTTAGGTTCTTTCTTTTGTGTTATGTTTCATTAATAGCTCAAGAAATTACATTGCGGGCTAAATTTGTTGTTTACAGCTGAATTTTATTAATAAATTAAAATATTCTTTCTGAAACTGCAATTTCCTATCGTTTTCACTTATTTCAGATATGTCTGCCCCTGGACATTAAATAACTAATTAAATAAATAATTAGTAAACATTATTAAAATCAAGTTCCAGGTGAAATGTACGTTGTGTATTTCCAGCACCATTTCCAAGCAATTAATTACAATATCAAGTGGTGTTAGTCTGGGATTATGGTCGCAGAATAACATAAGCTGTATGTCAGTGTCCTTAGTATGATATTTTGTTGCTCACATGATTACTAGACTGAGGGTATATTTTATGGGCACCGTATATGATTGCTTATTTGCTAGACGGGTACATATTTTCTGCCCCATTAAGCATTGTTGATTATTTATAATACTATATATAATAAGGTGGACATTTGTCAAGTTTTTGGTATAGTAACATTTAACTAATATGTCACATTTCTTTTAACTACAAGTAGGCTGTATTTCTGATAGCAAACATATTGTTAACAACCATGCAGCAACATAAGTACAACAAAATTGCCACTATTTTCAGAATTGTTGCACATTTATCATACTAGAAGAAAAACAATAAACTGCAGTGTGAAGATGTGTACGATGTAAATGCATAGACGTGACCAGGTTCGTAAAGGATGAAAGTCTCTATTAAATAAAAGAGCTAAATTTAATTTCTCAATTTATTAACAAAATAACAAAAAAAAATTACACAGCTAGGTGTTTTAGAATGTACTTTTAACTAACTATGTTTCAGTCGTATGTATTAGTAGTAAATAATTTCTCAATATATATATAAAATTTAACAAATAATTATATTAGTTCTATTGACAAGAGAAGAGTTATAGTCCAATAGTGTACATCAATCAGACAGAATGCATCAACAGTAACAGTCTCTCATGAACTCTCGCCTCAGTTCAATACCTAAGTGGATCTCAAACACCACGACACTCATTCACGAGCATCAGCATCACTTTCTACAGTGACTTTGGGCACACACGTCACTGTCACGACGTCCCAGATAACCAACCAAGGTCGCCAAATCATCAGGAACCTTTGCCCGTCACTGGTGTCCACAACACTTCCAAAACTTTTCCTCAGCACGATAAAGAGTAATAATTATGCCTGCGCTAATACTGTACTACTTGGAGCTTTCAAAATTACAGATACATTCTGAATAAAATGATACCACATAAGGGTACCTGCAACCTCCCCTGTCGCCAAACAATTGAAAAAATGGAAACATTGATTACAGTGTACTTTTTTCTGAGCACAAATTAAATTTTTGGTGGTGTCTTGCAGAAAAATTGGAGGATATTTGAACGAAGCATTAATTTATGTTAATAAACAGATGTCTTCTGAATAAAATGATATCACAGAAGCATATCTGCAACCTCCTTCGTCACAAAAAAATTGCAAAAACTGCTTTTTCCAAACACAAATTCAATGTTTGGTGTCTTCTTGTGGGAAAATTAGAAGATATTTTAATGAAACATCAGTTTATATTAATAGATGTCTTCTAAATAAAGTGATACCACAGAAGGGTATCTGAAACATCCTCCTGTTGCCACAACAAAACAGGGTGATGCATGCTGTTAATGCCTAACAAGCACAAAGTGTAAATATTAGCCAAATTAAACTAAAATAAACAACGCACCTGATTTTACTGTCAAAATGCTGAGAATGTGAACATTACCCAGCGTGCATGAGCCGCACACACCTAACGACCATGAAAACTACAGCAAAATGATACAATTTGAAGTATTATTTGCAGTTCAGTGAACTGTTCTGAACTAACATACTCTAGCCGCTCTATGTTAGTATGTAAATGTAGAATACAAATAACAAAAAGTACTCTAAATGATTTTGCATCCAATATTTTATCGCACACTGCAATTATTGGCATTGTTTGTTTTAAGCAGCATGCTTTCTTTCTATAACACTACGAGGTCCAGGTGAGCCGGTATAGGGGTAAGGTCAAGTCACATCCAGCGTTGGGAGGGGGGAAAAAGCTGGATGTGAGGAAGCAAGAATGCATATGGCTCTCGCCAAGGAAGACTTGCTGTTGTTGCACACCGCTTCCACAAAGCTAATGGCATTCATGAATCACAGGGTACCGATTAAGTGAGTGTACAATAACACTCCACTGCATAAAATGCTGTGGCACAGTAAATTTGGATATAACCATAGTTCACTGTAGCGACAATTTATCTCACCATTGTCAGCTGTCCTTATAATGTGATTCTATTGTACAAACATACAAACGATATTTAAATTTGTGTTTACTTAACAAGTAGTTGCAGAAATATAGACATTTTTTAAGTTCTTTATGTGTATATCTGTTAAATTTAAAGAAATAAAAAAATTATCAAGTAAATGTTAAAAATAATATTAAATATATTATTAATTAAACACAGTGCTGTCCATATGTGTAAACCCTTGTGCTTTCATGAGTTCATCAATTTCCTTTTGGTAACGACTAATGCAATATAGTAAAGTACGCATTCTTTAAAAAAATGGATCAGTTTGGCAAATAAATTGTTATTGCAGAATTTCTGTGTATGTCCCGTAAATGTGAAATTTTACCCACACACGCAATAAATTTATTAAAATACCATATTTACTAGATTCTAAGTTGCCATCAATTCCAAGGCGCAACGAGATTTGCGGGGAAAATCCTGAAAAAATATTGGTATTAATATGAGGCCACATATTGAATCACCACTTCCGTAGTAAATTTAACAGATGTTTGATTTTGCCTTCAATAGAAACGGTTTTCCACCTACACAAATACTCTGCCAAAAGAGAATATTGTGCTTTTAGAAGCAAATAATCGCATTGCAGGCTGCTTTCCAGTTGCCCAAGTTTGATTCATTGATTACAAATAGCTTCCCAGCCACTGTATTTCCATTATATTCTGCAAAATAATCACATTTGTTTTAAAGAAACAAAATAATGCACATATTTTTATATTGCTATAAATGAAGCATTGCATTTTAGTCCCATTGTTCAACAAATATGGCACGGCCGATGCGCACGCAATCGTTTGAAATGTCAAAGGCAGCCATAGTTTTTGTATTGGAAACTGAATCGCAGTGTAAACGACTGTTATTTATTTTACACTATCATTGACTGTATAATTAAACGAACATTGCGACTATAATTCAAACTTTTGAGCTATTCACGGATTGCTTTTGTTTAAAGATGATCTGTAAACTACTTTCAAGAAGCCATATATCTAATGAAATTTAACATGATCGATGGCCGCACTGTTTCGCCAGCTTGTAGTTGCTGCGTGATCCACTACAAAGATGCGCTATTACTTCGACATGCATTTACAACACTTGCCGCTAGATCGTTGCGCTGTTACTGTACATGCAGTTGCAAGGTTTCTTACTAGATAGCTGTGGTGTTCATTACAGGTAAAGATACAGTACGTCACCCTCAATCCTGTTCCTGCAAAAACCCATCTGCCCCACCGGTTCCCACAGAAATTTCCATTGTTTTCTGGAGGATGTTTTTCACATTATGGAGCATGTATGCAATATGTTTTGTCACAAAATTACTTCAGAAAACCATACTTCACGTCTTACATATGATTCCGTCTGTAGGACAAGTAACTTCTATGACCAATAAATTACACATATTACGTACACATTACTTAAATTATTTTATTCCAGACCTTCGGTGATTTTTTTTAACTTATCTACCTTATTCTAAAATTTTGAAAATAAATTATAAATTATTAACATTTATACTATGAATAGCACAGCCTAAAACTAAAATTAATTATTGAAAAATAGTACCATAAAATTGATTACACTTGATTCTAAGCCGTACAATTATTTTTAAAAATATTTCGGAAAAAATGTACGGCTTAGAATTAAGTACATGGTATCTGTCAAACCTTGTCGCCACCTTAAAATTTTGATTTTTTTAAAAATGAATATTGGACAGAATATTTTTTTATCGAGTAGAAAATAGCAAAGAAATTTGTGTACAATTGAACCGTACTGTTGCAATCCCATTTTTGAGGAACCGTAAATATTCTGTAAAAAAGTTAGAAATTTGAGGTAAATCAGTTACAAAATAAGTGTGTATGCATTGCATAAAACACTACTCCAAGCATTACATATCTAATATTGATACCACGCCCATTTTGATATATAGGGGTCAAGGTGGGTCAAAACCTTTCATATTTTCCAAACCCTCTATTAAGACCATCCCTCACTAACAACCCTATTCTTGGAAACTGTGGAGGTCTTGATAATGTGGTTCTACTGTATTATAAAATTAACTTTCTTGCTACAACAGATTTAAGTGTAATTAGTTCAGCATCTGTGATGACGCACAGAATGTGTAGAAGCCAAATTGTTATATTAATTCTTTGTAAATTGGATATCTTTCATCCTGACAGTCGATACAACCATTCCAAAAATACACAGTTTGGCATTCAAACATTTGCTACAGGAATTTAAGTATTGGATCAATCTACTAATGTAATTATTCCAATAGTTTCTAAAATTGGACCCCTGTGTAAATATCAATTTACTCTGCCCCTATTGGATGCAGGAAAAAAATCCTCTTTTTCCTTCTGCCTTGTACTGTTATAAAGCAAATTTGTTAGCTTTAGATTTTGGGTATTTAAAAAAGGGGTAATTTCGAGAGGGTTGCTATTCCAGGGGTCTAAGAAACGAGAGTTGATTGTATCTTGTTACCAATAAAAACCTGTATTCTGCCGACAAAAACAGTTGTTTTTGAAAGGCATAACCCCTGTGGTTGGTATGGATGTGGTTTTGAATGATTAATTAATGAAGGTCATAAAGAAACAAATATAATGATTGTACTTATTCGCCTCTGCCTCAAAAATTACATTTTACGTAAAATATTGTTTATTACTATATAAGGCAGACATTTGCCAAATAAAAGACAGTCTTGTCTACACAATCTCCAAGCGCACGTTGCATCTATTGTCACTAAAACAACTCTGTTGGCAAGTTAAAAATCAGCTTTGAGCCGCATGTTTTGAAAGCCAAGAAAGGAAGAGAGGATGGAAATGATAATTTAAAAGGGGGGTAAAAAGGCAAGAATGGGACACATGATGTGACAGTGACCAGTACACGTGAATGTGACAGGGACAACGAATGCTTACTGACCATCTACCCTCTATCACCTGTTGTATGTAGTATTTATTGCTTTACACTGCCCCGAAATAAAAAAAGTGGAGTCAACGACAAGATTGTGAGAAACACACCAGCAAGAGCTATGAATGCCCTTTTCTTTTGTGACGCTGCACAAAATTTCTGCCTCATCTATTGCTCTAATAATTTTCACATACAAAAAAAAACTGTACCTGGCATGAACTTGTAATTAATATATTTGCTTACAGCCATGTATAGAAAAGATAGTCTCTATTCCTGCTTTCAGCAGTTTACATAAGGGTTTTTATTATTATCTGTCTCACAAAGGATGTTCTCTGGGCTACTGAACCCTTACGCATAACATAAGTAACGGCAGGCACGCGTGAGTAAACACTGACGCATAACACAAGTAATGGCAGGCGCGCGTGAGTAACACTGATGACCTTCGTGAAGGGGTGATGTCTATTTATAGATCTTTCTCCCTTCTGAGTTGTACAGTAATGTTGAACAGAATCGCAATGGTCTGCAACCAAAAAAATGCAACAAACTTATTTTTTAACCAATTTCATTAAATGTTTTGTACATTTTAACAAAATTGTTTATGGTTCCCCAAAAAAAAGAGTGGTACTTAGAAGAGGTCATCATTACCGGGGTCACAGTGTCAAGAATTTACTGTATGTATCAATGGCAAAGAATGATTGTAAATACAGCTACAAATTTAGAAAGAGTGGTAACTCACTGCTGGATGGAGGAGGGTTGGGAACGTTTGCCCCTGCAAGACGCAACTGGTGTTGCAAGGAGAAATCTATGTTGTAAAATTCAACGCCAGCACCCTTCTGGGCCTCTAGTGGCTTGGGTGGCATCACCAAGTCTGGGTTGTCACGCAGGTCGAGCATCTCGAGATCGGTCAGCAGATGAATGGCATCTGGCAGGGTGATGAGGCGGTTCCCAGTTAGGATCAGCTTCTTGAGGGATCCACACCTGCAAAAGCATAAACTCTTCCATCACCACTGTCACAAACCACAACCACCACTCACAACTCATCACCACTGTCACAAACCACAACCAACACTCACAACTCATCACCACTGTCACAAACCACAACCACCACTCGCAACTCATCACCACTGTCACAAACCACAACCATCACTCACAACTCATCACTGTCACAAACCACAACCACCACTCACAACTCATCACTGTCACAAACCACAACAATCACTCATAACTCATCACCACTGTCACAAACCACAATCATCACTCACAACTCATTCAGTAGGTTACAGTCCAAATACATTCCATAAAAAAGCTACATTATTTACTAAATGTATCCAACTACCAATTGTAAAATAAAAATAAACATTGCCACTGGGAAAGTGAGGGGAAGTATTACCTTCTGAAAAACTATAATAAGGTCGTAAAATCCTCCAAAACTCTCAACTTATAAAACTATTTTCTCGCAGGCCCGGCTCAGCTCAAGTAATCTTGTTGGCCCAATCTAGAAGGTTCCCTGCACCCTGAGTCATGCTGAGAGAGGCTAGGGCATTGAACCAGAAGATTCCTTTCATGCTAAGAGATGGCAGCACAGTCGCACGGCACAAACATCATCACGTCTTTTCCTTACCGTGTATTTCTTCATGGCCTGTTTATGCATCAATAGAGTTGTCACAATAGCCAATATAATATTTGCTTTCATTCGTTCATGCATCAGATTATATAGAATTTTGTATATGGAACATTTGTTAGTTTTGTTTCTGACATGTTGCCACACTGGCTGTCAAAATATTGTCTACTTAGGTGAGACAGATTTTATAATGTTAAAAAGCAGCCTACAGTTGAGCAGATAAACAGTTTCCTTTGAAAGAAAAACCTGAAGTGTTTGTAGTTTTAATTCAATATTTACAATACTCTTATTATGAACAAATCAGAGTTAAGTCTTTGTTGCTATCATTTCCTATAATTATTTTTTAGAAATGTTTACCTTAGGTGGCATACTATGATTTTCAATTTTAAGGACTAGCGAAACACAATACAAAGGCTTAAATTATGTGTGTGTGTAAAAAACTTGAACCATAATGGGCAAATTAAAGTTGAGTTCAAAGGATTTTGTCTTCGCTTAATAGCGCCAGTGAAGGTGAAATGAAGTGACATTAGAGCAGTGGCGTAATGTAATGATGGGGGAAACAGGAGCATCCTGAGAAAACCTGACAGCCATAAGCANGTGACATTAGAGCAGTGGCGTAATGTAATGATGGGGGAAACAGGAGCATCCTGAGAAAACCTGACAGCCATAAGCACAATGTTCCCCATGTTTCTCACGTGCAAAAATCTGAATAACCCTGCCAGGAATTGATTCTGGTTCACCATGGTGGGAGCAGAGTAGTTCTGACTGCTACATCACCGCAATCAATGATTTTTATGATGGAGCAGAGGAAATGAAAATGGGATCTAATCCTGCCATATACACTGAAGAAGAAAACATCAAAAAGTTCCTTAGAAGTAACAAATACTGCAACCACACAGTCTTCCTCTACATTATATATGTATAACTCTTGGTAACTGTGAGGTTTCCTACCTGCACAACCCCTCCGGAATCATCTCTAGCTGATTGTGAGCAGCTGAGAACACTTCCAGGTTACTGAGTTTGCCGATGCCTGAAGGGATACCCTCAAAGTCGAGGCAGTTGTCATTGACGTACAGCCTACGAAGTGCAGACAATTTGCAGAGTGAGGCAGGCAGGGCTGTTAGTTTGTTTCGACACAACTTCAGTGTCTCCAAACGCTGCCACTGGTCTGCACAGTGAGAATAACAGCTGTCATGCAACTTCCCTGCTATTCAGCTGCCATTACTTACATTCCTATCATTCACATCATACATTACCATAGTTTTTAATTAACAAGTAACAGAACAAAGAAATTACAACTTGGATTTAACTTCCATGGTTATGTACAGAAAGGGTAAGAATGACCAAACACTTCAATGATAAGAGTTGTACAAGCCATTTGGGTATCAGTTCGGTGTATAATGATTGAATTGTGGGGAAGAGTGGAGTGGGAAGGAAAGTAGCAAGTAAGTGCATCAATATCCACCTAGACTGACAATGGGAAATATATAGGANAAGAGTGGAGTGGGAAGGAAAGTAGCAAGTAAGTGCATCAATATCCACCTAGACTGACAATGGGAAATATATAGGATAAACCAACTCCAGTTTCACAAATTGGACACGACCTCCAGCCTGTAGTACAAAGCAACTATGCCGAATAAAATATAGAACCTGTTGGAATTACATACTTCTATTTTATGTCCTCGATAACTGCAAAAAAATTTGAAAAATCCGAATGCGGGTTTCCTGCATCTTGCCACAAAAATGGGCCATGTAGGATTTTGAACACACATTTATGCTTTTAACACACAGCTCACAAAGTATTTGATACCCGAACACTCACACGATCATATTTTGTTCCTGTCTCTACAGCTGAATAGCTTATCAAGAAGGGGGTTATTAGAAAGGGATCCAGTGGCTTGGACTATCAGCTGCAGAAATAGACAGGGCGGTGGCTCTGCAGTCACATGCAGTGATTTTGGAAAAACTTGGAAACCTGAGACATTAGGATCACTGCCAAAGTGTAGGGAAACCTTTAACTATCCATAAAATTAAAACTACAGAACTACTTCAATAAAATAAAAATCTAATTAATTTACGCATTATACACCAACAAATGCACTTTGCCAGTTGCACCAGAACATTTAAAAAACACCACAATTCATTGATGTTCTAATTTAACTTTACACGTGAATATACAAGACAGTCACTTGAGTACAGTAAAACCTATTACAGCAGTACTCCAATCGACTTTACTTCCAGCAAAATATTTTCAACATTTACTATCAACAACTATATTCTATGGGGGTAAAAAAATGTACCTATAAGGTACTGCTAAGCAAAATAAGAAGGAAAAAAAGCTGTAGCAAACCTTTTCTGACATTAAGTTATTAATTTACAGAATGCTGTGTCCACTCTGCTCGTATCCACATTAGTAGCACTACATGCTGCATGGATAATGCCACCTCATCTTATAATGAACACGTGGCATGCGCATGATCAACCGTAGAAAAGTGATCATGAAATAAAAGAAATCAAAAATGTATGGTGATCTGGACCAGTACTTTAAACCTGCACTCTACAAGTGAAATTTACATGACCACAGAGAGACACTGTTATTTTAAAGCTGACAAACACCACATCGCAAAGAAAGCTAGTGAACAATCTGTGTTGGCAACACTACAAATAGTAGAGATACAGTAGGACCTTATAAAAATGACCTGTCACTGTTTTCAGAGATAAGGTCGTAAAGACAGATTGGTGCTACATATATTTTCGAAAATTTTGGACCAACTTTTACCCACCCATGACCCTTATACATGAAGCCCATGTTCAATTGTCTCTAGCATGAAAATGAAAAATATATTTTAATAGGCAGACGTCTTCTGAAAAAGATGATATCCTAGAGACATTATATAATAAGCCTCCCATTGTCTTCCAAAATGTTAAAAATCTTGAACACCACAAAGTTTTACCAAGCTTTGTACGTCCACGTTCAATAGTCTTTGGCTTAAAATCAATATGATTTTTGCATGGAATATTATTTTAATTCGGTAGTTACATGTCTTCCGAATAAAATTATACCCCACACGTGCACTTAACCTCCTCTCGTGGTCATAAATGTATAACTTAGTGATGGGCAAGTCTGATATTTAGAGCTTCGCGTCGAGTCAAGTTGTATGAAACTCGAGTCAAGTAAAGTCAAGTTCAGTATAAATTTTTTTTTAGTTAAAATCGAGTTTACACCATAAATGTAAATGTGTACCTATGTACATGGACACAACGCCCACCCCTTNCAAATATATTTTAATAGGCAGACGTCTTCTGAAAAAGATGATATCCTAGAGACATTATATACTAAGCCTCCCATTGTCTTCCAAAATGTTAAAAATCTTGAACACCACAAAGTTTTACCAAGCATTGTACGTCCACGTTCAATGGTCTTTGGCTTAAAATCAATATGATTTTTGCATGGAATATTTTTTTAATTCGGTAGTTAAATGTCTTCCGAATAAAATTATACCCCACACGTGTACTTAACCTCCTCTTGTGGTCATAAATGTATAACTTAGTGATGGGCAAGTTTGATATTTAGAGCTTCGCGTCGAGTCAAGTTGTATGAAACTCAAGTCAAGTAAAGTCAAGTTCAGTATAAATTTTTTTTAGTTAAAATCGAGTTTACACCATAAATGTAAATGTGTACCTATGTACATGGACACAACGCCCACCCCTTATAACTTCCTCCCCCTTTTCCAGTCCTGGTTTACCAAGAAAAAAGTTTGGGACTGGTTTCTACCAATAAGAATAATTCTTTGCCTAGGTGATTCACAGCGCTACTTTTTCCTTCTCGCCAACGCCGCCAACGAGTGAATGACTGGTAGGAATGGTAATGTCAGCCACATTTTGCTGATAGAACAAATAAAGATAACAGTTACAGGGGTGGAGTGGGAGGGTAGCTTTCAGGCTGGTCAGTCAGCATGCCACAGGATGAGCGGACAAGTAGTACACATTTAAAGTTTTGTGTTATGTACCTCATAATAGTTGTTTTTTTTTAAACACATGTTTTTCAAGCAGTAATTACAGTAGAACCCTGTTATAACATTCCCGCATATAACACCATTATTTCATGGTCCCAATATTTCTCCATAAGGCTTAATGGTTTTGACATGGACCACTCCTGCGTGGTCGGGCACGGCCACTATCATCACGCCATTGGCCCACAGTCGCTGCACCAGTGCGGCCCGCGGAACACGCATGTCGTACGTCCCGATGCGTGTCCGCATCATTCACAGAGTGCCTGTGGTGTCCCTAGAGAGATCTGTGTAATTAGGAAAGGAATCAAGTGTTAGAATATGTAGGAAACAGCCTTAGAATTTATCGCCCACGAGCAAATGTTCATGAAATTCGCCCTTAGGGGATTGCAAAGTAATCGCAGAATAAATGCACGCCACGTGCATATTTAATGAGGTGTAGAGTAGCAAGGGTAGGGTATTTGAAGTGTTCTATATAATTTTCCGAGTGCAATTGTGTGTCTAATCAAGATTATTGACGTGGGAAATAATTAGTCTTTCTTTCAAACTGACCGTTCTGGTCGTAGAGTGCCCCAAAACTTAACAAACCTAAATTTCCCACGTACTCTGCAAGACACCACATAATCATGTTTTGAATTTAAATTAGTGCTTAATTAAGAACTCTTAACTCTCTACAGTATTAAGAAAACTAACTCAGAACGTTTCTGTGTTTTATGTGTACATGTTTCAAGTTCAATGTCAATGAGGTCAGTTAATTAAATTACCTCATCGCTGAGTTTAGCGAGCTCTCTGCAAGGATGCAGCTGACTCGCGCCATCTCCGGGAGTTTGATTCCACGGGTCTTAGGTGCTGCACGTGCGTCACGTCGCATCGCGGGGGACTTTCATACTTTGTTCTGAACACTTAACAGCAATAGGTTAACGTAAATTACTAGAACTTTTATTTAATTTATCAACAACCTTCCCCACGTTCGCAGCACCCCTCTGTCAGCTCAATTTACCAACCCCAGAGGTTTAATTACTCTTGTAAGTTTTCGCGCCATTCTTCGCCTTTTTGTATAGTAACGGCTACTTGCAGGCCTTGTGAGTCAGGTCTGCTTTAATTTGCATTGCATACATGTAACTGTGTACAATATTCTGCAATATAATTTATTTCAGTTAACCGAAGCTTGCGAGTTCTCATTTTTGTGTTGTATTTCGGGCCCTGGCACCTATCCAGGAAGTCATCGATGCCTCAAGGAAGCATCCTTCATTTATAAGGTAAAAGGTAATACTAAGGCATGCTGGGAAGCCTGAATACCACAGCTATATATTAGGTTTTCCTGTAAATTTGTACCGTGTGTGTCAGGGGATACAGCCACGTGGTCGTTCAGCCCACGATCCTGAGAACTGTGATTTCGTGCTCACCCAGTGAGCACGAATATTCCTATTCTAAATAGGAATATTGTATAATATTCTGATTTTTTCTTAACATAGTTAGAAAATTCCTATTCTAAATAGGAATATTGTGTAATATTCTGACTTTTTCTTAACATAGTCGCCGGACGATGTCCGCATTACTATCCCCGACCGCTCAGGTAATGTTAGTTTAATTTCCTTCATATAATGTTGTTCGTATTTTTCATTTCCTGCTTATAACATCAGTATTTGTTCAATTCCTTGCAAATGTAATTTTTATCTTTGGTAAAATTTCAGACATATTAACAATACAGTAACCTACAAACAGATACAGAAAACAATTTATACTTGAAATATTAAGGATTTTTAAGGAGATGGTCCTGAAAATAACTAAGATAACCCAACAGTAGTTGATGAGTGAGCAAGTGTCCAAAATGCATGTCATTGTGCATTAAATGATGATGCTATAGTTAATGGAACTCAAATCACTGATATTTTGCATCAAATCATTCAGATTAAGATGTTGAACTTGACTAGCTATTTATATAGAAATATTATAACATTAGAATTTTGTTTCACTTGATGTGTCCCTGCAGGTGTAATACTGTTTCCTGCTTTAACACTTTCCCGCGTATAACATTTTATTTTACTGACCCCTTCAAAAATGTTATAACAGGGTCCGACTGTAAATGAGAAAAGTAATGACAAGTTTACAGTTATGCACATTTCTGCTGAAGGTGTGATGTGCCATGGGACACAGACTTTTCATGTTTTAAATACCCTGTGCCCTATAGTTGTATGTATTTGTGTCCTGCTGAGACTGTACCTGTCAACCTTGACAAGGATCCCCTTATCTAACTTCCCCAGCATGGTGACAAAGAGGAAGCGCTTCGCTGGGAAGCAAAATTATTAAAGTCAGGAATATGACACCCACCAGATTTTATCACAGCTGATTTTATCACAGCAAGCGTCAACCTAGTGTCAAGGCATGTAGCCGAGTTGGTTTTCATTCCGGTCCAAATTTAGCGGTTTAGTAAAGTAAAATTATTGATTTGCAAGACACGAAAGGAAATTGTTAAATGCAAATATGTGTTGTTTATAACCTAACAACACTGTGACTCGTACGTTCTGTAGCTTGATGTCTGCTGTATAAAAATTGGCTCAAGTGACAAGTCGATCTTTGTTGACTCGACTCGACTTTTCGAGACTCGACCCGTCACTAGTATAACTATTGCAGAGCAACCAAGTGCAAAGTAAATTTTTGGTAGCTTCTAGTAGGAAAATTGGAGTATTTGTTACTGAAATATTTATTTATTTCAATAGACATAAGTCTTCTGAATAAGCCAATATCCTGGAACAGTATATACGAAACCTCTTTATCTCCAAATAATGTGCAAGTACCAAGTGCCCGTAACTCAAACACAAGTGCCAAGTTTAAGTTATTAATTACTGAAGGTCATAAAAAAAAAACCATTTTAATGGCCGTATTTATTTACCTCTGTCTCAAAAATTACAAGTTTTTAAAATAAAATATTATTATTCACTTTAAAATGTGATATAGAATATTATTATTCACTTCAAAATGTGATGTAGACGTTGACAAGGTTCAATTGCCTAGGAGTAATGTTGCTAACATAGACAAGAGTAGCTTCATACATGCTGGGCATGGGAGGGGAGGGTAGCCGCCATCAGCTAATGGCGCACATGAACAGAAACATACCAGGCGCCTACAGACCACACCCATGGACTGCTCGCCTCCCCTCCCCCAGGTATTCTCTCCCACAGCTGACTTTGTGTGCGACCAATACTGCTCTCTCAAGGCGCATACAACCACGCACGCAGATTGCTCACCTGTTCAGTAAATGAAATTGCGTGGCAAATTACCATATTGATGTTAGGTGGAAGGATACACAAACAGCAGAAAGAAGAAACTACAAATGGCATTCAAAAGTGCTCACTTTACTGTAAACAGTCTACATATAGTGCAACAGGCTGGTTCCCATTCCACTCATTTTAACGAAATCACAAGTGCGTATGAAAGGTTTGGGTTGTCAACAATCGTTCATACAATCAAGCCAAACATGTCACCAAATAGGAATAAAAAAACTAAGTATACGTCATCAACAAAAACAAATAAAAACAAAGAGAAATCCAAGTTGTAATAATAATACAAGCAAAGTGTGAAGACAAGGGAGCAAAGAGCACAATGGCAGACAAACAAGTGACGATAGTCGTGCACAGAAACATAGAAACATTTGTCCACCTGAAAGATGCAGGGTTGGCGGAGTCAATGGGTATTGGCTATGGTCCATCTCACATCAGTTGGTAAGATTCTGACAGTCAGTGAGTGGCAAATTGTGGTATTCGAAACAAACAAAGTGCCATTTACAAAATCCTGTATCAGCTGATGCATGAACGAACAAAAGTTAATATTACGTTGGCTATTCTGAGTGCACTGCCGACGCGCATTAGACAAGCAGAAAATATGCGATAAGAAAGAGTTCCTAGATTAATTAATACATTTTATTTAACGAGGTCACAAAACAGTGGTTGTTAGTGTTACAAACTGAACTTTGTATTAAAGTAGTCATGTATAGGCTGTTCAAAATGAAATGCACAATAAAACGATCCGTATCTAAATCAAACGTAACTTCAAAACCTTTTACAACGTCGTATCCCCTCTTTCCAATCATGCTTTTCATACATGCTTTATATTAATTCCAAAAGTATACAGAAATATTGCATAATATTGTTGAATTATTTTTTCTAATAATTTCACGAAATATATTTTAAATTTGTGTCGTTCCGAGCCAGTAATAGAAGAACAGTCAACTTTTAAAAGATGCAATCTATTGAGTAGAGCTAGCGGCTCACACCTCGCTCTTGACATGTTGTGCGCGCCATCTATCCGGTCTTTCCGAAGTATTACCAGCCAGAAAAGAATAGCGTTTGTGTGCAATATATAACAAATTTACGAACAGATATCAATAGTTTTATTTTTCACGAGCTCTGCATAATTTTTAAAGTAACATATATTTAGTGTACAGCGATTTTGAGTACTAGTAATTTCTAATTTGCCGGTAATCGTTCGTCTACGTAAATTATACGCCATATTGTTTTCCCGAAAAACCCATTTCCTTGTTTCCAAAGAACGTGGGACACGCGTGAATAGTTTTTAAGCAATTCTAACGTTATTCCACGTCACATATTTCCAACTCGAATATATTAGCTATAACTACCGTCTCGCAAATGTTAACCCAAATTCACTGTCTCGGACAAATTTAAAAAAATTTAGCAAATATTAAATTTTTTGCAAGATTTTATATTTTTACTTTTATAACCTACTAATTTTTTTAGACAGATGTCAGTCTAAAATATCTTAAAATTTGTTTAGCATTACTGTAAAATAACAAGTGGATTAGCTGACAGGATGTTGATAAAAAATACAGCCTCCACTTGATGCACCAGCTGATGGCAAAAGGATAAATAAACAAAAAGTAAACATTGGCGCTACTTTCGTCGAACTGTCAGAATCTCGCCAACTTACATGAGACAGAGAATAGCGCTGGCAGCATGTAGCAACCAAGAAAAGTGCAAAAAATTTATTTTTCAGCTGATTTCCCTCAAATTTTTAACTTTTTTCACTCATGTTTTTTTACAGTTCCTAAAAAACGAGTCATTATAGAAAGAAGGGATGCAATCAATGGGGCAATATAGAGAGGTTCTACCATGTACTTTGAACAGCTACTGATAGTCAATAACTCTTACATACTTATATTTAAGTACGTACCTATAGTTTGTGAAAGTTCTGTAATGTTGTTGTCGCTGAAGTTGAGGCGACGTAAGTTAGGCAACGCGTACAGCCCCTCAGGAATTTTCGGTAGGGAATTGACAGACAGGTCCAGATCTGCCAGGTTGACAAGAGTGTCCAAGTTGCCAGGAATGTTGACGAGTGTGCGCTGTGTGTCTTGCATGTGCAGCGTCTCCAAGTTTACCAAGGATGGCAACTGCCTGCAACCAAACCCCAATTTGAGACAGGACCTTTTCTCCACATTTTGCACAAACACACACTGTCAAAAACTGAACAAATAATGCTACTGTTGGAAGTTTCCACGTAACTAAATGGGACTGAAACCCAACAACTCGCATGCAAGTCTGCACTTGAATACCATCAGAACTGAGAGTAACATTCATTCTTTAAATTAATTACTTTAAAATACCAACTACAATGAACTTTACATCACATCTCTGAAATGCAGGATGACTTCATGGAAGGTCACATACACTGTGTCCCATACAGTCCATTTCACATATGGAAACATTTACTGACAGTTAATTAGGGTTGTGCAAATATTCTGTATACCGAGATGAAAATGAAAGTGGACAATTTTCATCTTCGTTTCAATCAGAAATTTGGTTGCTGAAAGTTGGAATGAAATGAAACGAAAATCCTGCATTTTGTTGAACATTCAGGTATTTAGTGAAGGTTTATTTAATGCACCAGCAAAAAATAATTTTGTCTGTAAATCCTCTAGTTAGTTTTCATTATTTTATAAATAAAATTACGACATAAAACCAACACAAGACGCTCTTTGATAAGTAAATATAAACAGGACTTTGCCTCATCTGCACATGGAATCACGTATCTCACACGGGGTGTGAAAAGCAAATAACGTGCATTCAGAGTCTACCAGCACGCCTCTAGACACAGAGGCACTCACTGACAAAGGCAACCAAGTTAGTTCATCTTATTATCAAACATCATGCCAACCGTGGCAACAGTCCCCACACTGGCAACTTAATCCTGCTCGTTGATTTCTCCGTCGATGGGGGAGGTCGCTAGTTACTCGGGCAATGCCAGCTTTTTAAGACGAGAACACTCAAATAATGACTGTGGCGCTGCTCTCTACTTTGTCTGTGTATCAGTGAAACCTGTTCATACTCGGCATACCTGAGCACTGTATGTGAACTGTTGCATCTTTCTGATAAATAAAAGTAAACAATAATAAACCGGAACTTGACTACATTATTTTGTATTTAAAGAGTTTCATATTGCTACCACTGAGCTAACCGAGTCATGACTTCCAGCCGTCATCACAGACGCTGCCACATTACAAATATGGCACTCTAACAAGGTGAAACATTAAAATTTTATGATCAGCCTTTACAAACTTCATAAATACATCTTGAAAAAGGGTACAGGAAAGTAGGCTTAACATAACAGTAACTTTTTTTTATTTACAACTAGGCAGCCATCACAGCAAATGGGTTACCTGAACTGGAAGAGGTTGAGGGGGTTGTGGTTGAGCACGAGTGTCTGCAAGTTGACCAGGCGTCGCAACTGTGGGGGTAAAGTCTCCAGGTTGTTGTCACTCAAGTCCAGGAACAGCAGGTCTGTAAGGTGCATGAACAGTGCGTTGGGGATGGACTCCACACTGTCAACATGTCAAATGCACCTCTAGAGGACCTCACATGCACACAGGCAAGCACACATCTATACGCTCACACATCAAGAAGCAAACACTGCATTTCCTGTGTTTTCAGAGATAAAAAAAAATATTTTTATAACTAAGTATAATTAAATACAACAAATCTTGCCTAAAACATCTCATGTTTTCAGAACTTCAACTACATATACAGAAGACACTGCACACGTGAAATTTTCCATACGAGCAATGATGAAGCCAATGGTTAGATTACCATGTGGTCCAAAATACATGCCAATAATTTGTCATAAAACTTTTCTTCTATTCAAATTCTTTACATGTGATACAATCACATTTCTTACTGTATATTACTGGCTAAAGAGTGAGTCATTCAGTGTGTTCAAACAATAATGACCATATCATTTAATGAGTATGGTCTGTCTCATATAACTTGGCAATATTATGACAGTCAGTGAGTGGCAACTTGATGTATACGAAACAAACAAAGTGCCATTTACAAAATCCTGTATCAGCTGATGCACGAACGAACAAAAGTTGATATTATGTTGGCTATTCTGAGTGCACTGCCGATGCGCATCAGACAAGCAGAAAATACGTTATAAGAAAGAGTTCCTAGATTAATTAATACATTTTATTTTACATGGTCACAATACAGCGATTGTTACAGTTACAAACTAAACTTCGTGATAAAGTAGTAATGTATAAGTGTTCAAAATGAAATGCACGATAAAACGAAAACGCAGTATGATAGGAGATTGTTGGGCAAGGTATTTCAAGAAGGACAACTGGTGTGGAAAAGGATACTGCCCATTAAGCTACAGAAATGTTGAGAAGACCCCTACAGAATTCTGAAGAAGATTAACGATGTGGTCTTTCGGAATTGTCATCAAGGCTCTCGGGCGAAGTCGAAGGTTATCCACATCGACCAGCTGGCACTCTATGAAGGTCCAGATGTTACAGTGTCTGTTCAGGATGAACAGTCAT
>NQII01003538.1:322857-358341 GCA_002778355.1 Clitarchus hookeri
CCCGTGTGACCCAGCAATCAAATTAATCTTTTGCGGCTTGGCTTGTGCTTCTGACCTACAGCGGATTGAATTTCCATGTTTTTATCTGAAGATTTTCTGGTGGTTTGCTGCTCTAGTTTCTTAGTTTCTCTCAGCGTAACTCGGGGTGCATCAAAAATTCCAAGTCAAGGCCAGCTAATATAAAAGTGTGACAGGCCTCCGAGCTAGGAGTGGATGAGTGGTTGGAGTTTTGGCGATAGACGACAAGCGAGAGAAACGAGCAACCAGAGAAGTGACCAGCGGAAGGAAAATCTGGGACTGCGAGGATCGGAGCAGAAAATAGTGCGACTGGCAGGCTGGACTATTGGACTGGATACGTGAGTGAAAAACATTACAAATGATGGCAACAGACAGATTGAGAGTGTGTTAATATAAGTATGAGTTAATTGACTACAACCAAACAGAGACATTAAGAACGACGTTACTTAGAGTTAGAATGGACATTAAATATTAGGCTCACTGAGAAATAAAAAGAGTAATAGTGTAGATAGATTAATGCTGTAAATAATAGCTGTGTGAATAAATTTTACAAATTAAATTTAGTTCTTTTATTTTTATTAAGACCTCCATCCTTCAAGAACTCGGATACGCCCCTCAGGTGTCTTGTAACAATATTTTATAATCAGCCAGTTACCGTATTTACCTGAATATAGGACCACCTTGAAAATGAGACAATCTTCAAATTTTTACTTTGGTCAACACGAAATGTTTATTTCTCCACGAATAATTTCAACACATAATTGAGAAGAAATGTTTTATCTTGACACTTAAGTATGGTAGTATAGGTTTAAAATGGCCAAATTAAAAGAAGTCATACTTGTGCTTCCCTATATATTTCTAACTACAAAGCATAGTCTGTGAATGTTCTTACAATGGCTTGTAATGTAATGAAACACATGACTACATACAGAACATTGACCATCACCTGCTCCTACTCAAGCAAAAACACTAACCCCAAAATTTTTAGTGTGCGAAAATAATGACTAAGTGGTTAGCCTGCTTGACTCCCACATGAAACAGATTCAATCCCCGGATTTTAGCATGTGGGAATCGTGCCGTACGATGCCACTGGTCGGCAGGTTTTCTCTGGGATCTCCTGTTTCCCCCGCCCTTTCATTCCGGCTGCTCCATCCTCACCTAGATCACCCTCATCAGCTCTCAAGACCTCAATGTTAAGAGCCACCCAAACCTCTTCACTCACTCAATTTTTTGGAAGCAAAAATTGGAATAAAACATTGTCTTGTATTCAGGTAAATAGAATATGTTTCATGTAATGGTTAAGATTGGACTGTTGTCCAATATTATAATTGGATTAGTTGAGACTTCTACAGACAGGTGTGACTGATGAGCGTCAAAGGTGGTCACAGTGACAAAGTTGACTGGTACTAACTGGTTGTGACTGAGGTTGAGCACCAACAAGGAGCGTGCCTTCTCCAGCCCCTCCGGCACCTCCTTCAAGTTGTTGTGGCTCAGGTCTAGTGTGGTCAGCTCCTCCAACTGAAACAGCTCCGCCGGGATGCCCGAGCTCTTCACACGGTTGTGCCGTATGTTCAGCGTGCGCAGGCATGTCAGCTCTGTTAGCTCCCCGTACAGTCGCTCCAAGTTATTGCGCATCAGCGACAGGTGTTCCTGTCCACAGTAGTCGACACACTTAATCACCCTCTCACACCTACATGTTCCTGCATTTGCAAAGCAGTAGATTATTGAAGACATAACTGCCCAACAGATGATAACACATATGGCAAACTTTGTTTACACATAACATACATCTAAAAACTAAAGATGTAACCATGCTTCATATGAGACTCAAACTAACAATATAGCAGTTGAAAGGCATGTGCTGTGGTCTCTGGACAACCTGCAGTAAAATTGACATGGCTATACTGAATATATCATCTTTGCATGTGTACAATAACTGTATACACAGCACACACGTATGTTATATCTAGTAGATATTTCTGAAATCATGTGTTAATACTGTTGAAATGACAGTCCAAAATAACTACGAAATAACTGAAATTGTTGCCAAGTGACTGAGGCAGCATGCTAAAGATCAGTGCTGTCGACATCAATGGCGGCAGGGTCACACACGAGATATCTATGGAGAAATCTCTACTATCAAGGACACATGACCCACTGCAGGACTCCTGCAGCCTTGTGAACCTTCTATTACTAACTTTAACTGCCACTACCCCTTCAACACCTTTGCTCTCACTGGCCCAGAGTGTGTTCTGGTTGCCAAAATTTGTCTTAATATGTTTGTCACAAACCACATCAAGTTGTCCCTGCAATTTTCGAGCAAAGTGACGACAGTCTCACCATCCGCAGATGTTCCTCTCCAAGGTCTATAACCTGTACCCATTCTGGCCACACAAGTGTTGCCAACAGTATCAGCCAGAGTTAGAATGGGCCCACTCAAGTATTCCTACACTGATGTTCTTACTTCCCAGCAATGATCCATGATGAAACATTAGGGTAGCGAAGTTGTCACAGAGCCATGTTGGTTGCCTAGACGTCATCTGACAACACGAGTCAAAGTAAGACTGCCAGTGTATCCTACTCCTCACCTTCTAGGGCTACTGCCCCAAGAACAACTCATCTCGGCAGCAGTGAGGCCGGCATCATAGGTTTTACGACACACAGGTTGCCCCGCGACAAAATGAAACCACAGAAGGAGCAAAGTCAGATTCCACAGACCACTAACCCCTTGGGTTGTGTTCTCAAAAGAAGACAACAAACGGATCACACAAGAACTGGCCCCCTCACCCCTCCCTGAGGTGGTTACCAGCTCTTCAAATAATGTGATTCCTCTCTTGAGCCTTAAAACTCTAATGTTAAATGAATAGGCCAAGACACCTATCTATGGATTTTTATTTAATGCTCATCCTCACCAACCTGTTCAAATATTTTATACGTAAGCTCAGCCATTGTCACTTAACGGTTCTAGAAAAGAACCAGATAGCTGGACTGTCAAAACAGTTAGTTGGCCACACAGCACATGGCAGCTCCAGTCTAATGGGAAAAGATTCTTTACCAGTCTAATGGGAAAAGATTCTTTACCATGCNGGATAGCTGGACTGTCAAAACAGTTTGTTGGACACACAGCACATGGCAGCTCCAGTCTAATGGGAAAAGATTCTTTACCAGTCTAATGGGAAAAGATTCTTTACCAGTCTAATGGGAAAAGATTCTTTACCATGCCAAACAACAAAAAACTCCGACAATCACTTACCGTAAAATGAGGTGAAAATGATCAGCAGGGGTGAGACTGATCACATGACAATCTTCTGTAAATGTTAAGATCAGGTACCATAAGCAGGGTGAAATTGATCAGTTGGGGTAAGATTGATTGTATGACAATGATCTGTAAGTGTTAAGTCAGGTACCATATATCACCATAACAATGTCATGTGATCAATCTCACCACTGCTGATTAATTTCACCCCACTTCACAGTAAGAAAAATGAGAGCTCACAGAGTCTTGGCATATGTTCCCGAAAACACAAGTGGCAGACTGACGTATGGTGGCAGTGGAAGGAGATTCAACTAGAATATACAGTACAGAGCAACCTGTGACAGTCCTTCCTGTAAATGTACTGGGTGCACATCTCATGTGCCTGCCTCCTCTTGGCATGTTGAACAATACTCCAGGATAAAGTTCCTTTCTCAGAAAATAGAGATTCTTGTCCAACCTAATTACAATTTTGAACTGAAATTAACATATTTTCCATTCACCAATTATTCCACTATGATGCAACAACAAAACTGTTAACAAATTATGTTTAATTATGCATGTTTGTTAGTGATTTCTCAACAAAATAAACAAAAATTAGCTCAACAAGGAATTGAAAAGCAAAAAAATTTCATTGTATAGCTACAGACAGTTATGAATAATAGGCTACTTACGAGTTTGAGTAGCTTTCCCAGCTCCTCTGGGATCTGCACCAAACCAGTGTGATCTAGTTTGAACCATTGTACACCAGTCATGAGCCGCACAGCCTCTGGAAATCTTCCATCCTATCAACAAATAAACAAATTTTACCTTGAGTTTATAAAAAAAAAAACATCAACAATAGACTAAACAGCTTATGCATAGTTTTTCCACACAATTTAGGACATCTTTGTAACAGCCCACCTGTTTGTAAGTAATCTGTTATTTCCTCCATTTCACTCACTTGCAAGCTAGGCGAGAGCTGGGTGTACTGAATGGATAGCCCCATACCATTAAGAGAACTTTCATTTGTTCTGTGTCAAGTCGGGGTTGCTGGCATAGCCGCTGGAGGGCTCGCCTCCCACCACGGCAAACCTGGTTCCATTCCCGGCAAGGTCAGTCCAGGATTTTCGCAAGTGGGAATTGTGAAGAATGATGTTGATGGTTAGCAAGTTTTCTCGCAATATCCCATTTTCCCTGCCCTTGCATTTTGGTACTGCTCCATTCTTACCTCATTTCACCCTCATCTGCTCTCAAGACCTCGTTGTTAAGAGCCACCCGAAGCTCTCCACTTCAGTCAGTTCAGTATCATGCCCCCAGCCAGCCGACAGTCTGATGAACTTACTATCCCCACATCTTTGTGTGGGCCTCACCAGCTCAATATGAAGCATAAATAATAATGGCCAGAGTTCTATTTTTTACATGCTCTACATACTTGAGTGCAGGAGTTAAAGGAAAATAAGAGTGGAGCCTACAAGTGAAATGAAAATCACCTTTCCTTTCAGCTGCTCACCAGGATGACTTTACAGAGAAAAACCATCCCTGTCTTTACCTAACAGGGCATGCACACACTGCCATAGCTGGAGCCCGGGGCCATACTGAACTGAACCTAATGGTCAGAGCAGTTCATGTTTAACCATCAGGTAGAAGGCACTGTATTCAAACCATCTGCAAGTTATGAACACCTCTCCTATTAAACTTATCTCCTGGAAGTTAAAATTTATAATGCACTTCTGGGCCTCTAACCATGGCAACCCCAGGATGATTTTCTGGCTAAGTATGCTATTTGGCCATGAGAAAATGCATTAGATTGGTGTTTTCATAGAAGTTTTTAATTCAACAAACAGCAATGTTTTTCACTGGGTTTGTCGTCCAAATAAACATTACAGTGGATCACACCTTCTTCCTGCGTTAATTGTTTAGCTTGTATGCATGGATGTAATCTGCCAAAATAGCTGCATCCAGGAAAAGCCTCACCTTTTTTCCTGTGAACTGTATCTCTTCACGACAGTGCGTTAAGTGCTCTGTATGGATGGGGCTACCATGATCTGATGGTAATATCTCGGGGTGGGAGCACTTTTTGGCATGGTTGGTACCAAAGCATTGAAGGTCTCGTGACTGGCAGGTTACATATGGTTCTAAGAGTACAATTCACATTCCTCCAAACTCAACAGAGAAATACAAAATGAATCCATACTTCATGGGCCTAAAATTGTTAAATGGCTTACCTATAATACTTTCTAAGGTTCATGAATCAAAATCGCACAATATATTTAAAATACACCTCAAAGACTACATCATAAAAGTTGCTACATATTCATTAAAATGAACATTTTGTCATGTATAGATTTCCAAAATATTTTGTTTTATGCCACTTTAATATAATTATGTAGTTTCTGCAATTTTTATGCACTATATGTGATATAAATAGTCTGTTATGTCTATACAAACCTATATACTAGGGATATAGACTTGAGTTCTTCTCTCGTATTTTCTATTATTTCTCATAGTTGTAATACTGCATGTATACTACTGTATTATCATTTTTTGATGTATTATGTCTTGTGATATATTGGCAAATATTGTACAGTAAGTACTGACAAATAAATAATGCAAAACTGAATTAATTAATGTAGGTGGCCATAACAGTAACACACTATCTATCTGTATACTATGTATGCCCATGTGAGTCCAGTTCTGATACCAAGGTTATTTAACATGGAACTTAGCAATTATAATTACAAAAATACATTTGGGAGTGTACGGAAATGACTAATGGGTCAAATGAAGTTAGTTTGTTCAAGTGACCAGTGGAGGGCCAACTTCGAGCACCAATTAGGAACTGGAAAATGGAATCAAACTCCTGGAATGATATGTAAATTCTAGGTTATTTTTATAATTATTGTAGTCAATAATTGTAATACAGTTCAGAAATTGCCATTGTTGTTTTACGATGTGACATTCTTCTGTTTTGTGTGTGCCTTGGTGCCTTTGGTGTGAATAGCAGTCAGTCAAGAATGTATTTCAAAACTGTGCCACTGAACATACCTTGTCTCCTACAGTTGATTTTGTACTTCACTGCACACCTACATGGAATGTGTAGGCATTTCAGTTAACTTCAATAATTTGACAATATTTTGAAATCTCAATTTTTCAGAATTGAAATGGAAAAAAATTAGAACAAACGTCACTATGTGCATATTTTGGATAAACATCCAAAACATTTTTTTAAGTCTAAATAGTTCATACACATTAGCATCATTTGGAAATGAAAAAACATCACCAATAGGAATATCAAATTCAATTTTAAGATAATAATTATTTAAATTTTGGGTGAGTTTGGTTTGTTGGAGGAAAATATTGTCTTTCAAAGTTTTCCAATTTTTATAATTTATTTAGATAGCAAACAAATTAAATGAATGAATAAAAATAATCCAGAAAAATATATAAATTAAGTTAAATCACTTATAAAAAATTTAAAAATTATAAAAAAAAATTATGAAGCAGAATACAACAGAAATAGAAAAAAAAAAATATATTTACCTTAAATTCCTGAACTTCAAAATATAGGGAAAAAGGTGAAAAAGTAATCAATGAAAACAATAAATTTAATAGCAAATTTAATTGCTGTCGCTGTTNGATAAAGCAGAATACAACAGAAATAGAAAAAAAAATATTTACCTTAAATTCCTGAACTTTAAAATATAGGGAAAAAGGTGAAAAAGTAATCAATGAAAACAATAAATTTAATAGCAAATTTAATTGCTGTCGCTGTTAAAAATTTAAATTATCCACCAAGACCAGAAAAAACTTCATCTGAAAAAAAATTTATTAACTAATGACAATTATGAAAAAATAATATCCATCACTGGAATAAAATCAGTAAATACAAAAATAACTAATGTTTGTGAAAAATTATTACTTTATTTGAATAATAGAAATGATAACATATTTGGCATTCATGGTGAAGGACATAAAAATTTACTTGGTGATTCAAATGTAGATTTTAATAATAAAGATATAATAAAAATTTAAAGGAACTGATGAATTTTTAAAATTACTTTCATGTAAAGAAATATACAAAAATATTATTATCCAAATTATGATTTTAGTATTGACGAATATTTTAGTAATTAACTACTAATACTATTAGAAAAAGTTTAGATCCGAGTACTAACATTATAACAATCTTAAGTCATCAAATAGTAATATATACAAATTTATAATTTCAAAGATTTGACATCAGTCTAAAAAACTTACATCTTTTTCTAATACTACTGAAAGAATTGGTGAAGGAATAAAACTTTATAATAATATTCCTAAAGAATATATTTGAATCAATGTTGTAAGAAAATTAATTGACAGATTATTATTAAAGATTATTGGTGAAGAACATGCTGGAAATAAAAATTTTCATGATAAAAAAAGTTATGAATATATTAGACAGTAAATTTTCAGATTTTGTGGTAAATAATTTTAAAGGAATTCCATATTTAATTAGTGTTTTAAACATTATTCCTAATTCATTTTGGAATTAATTATTAATTGGGACTTAAAAATCGCAGTCGGCTTCTTCATCGATGCCATAGCCGACACAAAGGTACGGCAAGAGGTATGTCTGGCTGCACCCCACAACATTCAGGATGCCCTGGCCTGAGCACTGGAGGAGGAGTCAGTAAGACAGGAGCTTGAACCCCGATGTCCAGTACGCCCAGTGGCACAGATCAAAAAAGAAAAGACAAAGACAGAATAACGAAGACACTGAAGGAGTTGCAGTTGGCTTTGAGGAACATCGCTTCCAGGATTCGTGCTACAGAGCTTCGCCGCCCCTGACCCAAACGGAGGGAATGTTGGTCGTGTGGACAGCTGGGGCACCTGAGAACTTATTGCCCACAACAGAAGCAGCAGAAGTTAAAGAGACAGCGTGGCGAAGACCAAATGGCCTTGATAAGCGCATACAAGCACTTGCGTGAAGAAATTTGTGAGCTTTGTGCATATGCCCAACAACTAAGACACCGCATCGACAAGCTGATGATGCAAGCTGCACACCTCACAAAGCAGTTGGAAAATGCACATGATGACCTGCGAGTGATGTCCAGAAGCCCTGTGCACACTGTACCATATAACAGTGAAAGGTGGCCATGGCATGAAGCGAGTGATAGGATAGCCCCTCTGAGCAGAGGCTCTGAGGATAGCGGTCCCNACCTGCAGCATGCACCACAAGTGCCAGCACTTTTCAGATAGGTAGACATTGTCTAAAGCAACAGGAAATTCTGGAATTGCTTCATCTTTTCAAACCGGTAATGAAAGGATTAGTCCTTCTGTAAGGCAAAAACAACCATATAGTGACAGGACGAAGACACTGTATCAGAGGAAAACGTCGGGCGAGGTATTTCAAGGAGGACAACTGGTTTGGCTGTACAACCCACAGATACGAAAAGAGTACTCAAAGCTACAGAAATGTTGGGAAGGCCCCTACAGGATTCTGAATAATGTAATAATGTATCAATTATGTGGTCTTTCGGACTTGTCGTCAAGGCTCTCGGGCGATGCCGAAGGTTGTCCACATCGACTGACTGGCACTCTACGATGGTCTGGATGTTGCAGTGTCTGTTTGGGATGAACAGACTTGAGGAGGGGGGCAGTGTTACATGCTCGCTGCTTTGCATCCTGCACGAGCCAGTGGAAGTAATGACAGCAGTTATAAGATAGCGGTGACAGCAAGCCAAATAATTGTTTTTAATGACAGGCAAGCAATAGGCTGGTGACTGCGTATCTGTTACAGAAAGTGAGCCGACACGATGATCCTTTTTGCGGCGTGCATTGCTTACCCTGCTTGTATTGAGTTTCTGCTTCTATCTGAGGAATTTTCTAGTTGTTTACTGTCCTAGATTCTGCCCGCATGACTCGGGGTGCGTTAAACTTTCCATGTCACGGCCAGTGCAGTATAAATTGTGTGATGGGCCTCCGGGCTGGGAGTTGTTGATGAGTGAATGAGTGGCTGAGTTCTGAGAAATATAAGACGAGCAGCGAGAAGTGACCTGGGGAAGGGAAATCTGCGACTGCGAGTATCAAGCAGTGAAGAGTGCGGCTGGCAGGCTGGATTATTGTACTAAATGCACGAGTGAAAGACGTTACAAATGATGGTAACAGACAGACTGAGCATGTATTAATGATGAGTCTGAGTTAATTGACAATAGCTAACCAGATACATAAAGAAGGACGTAATTAGAGTTTAAATAGGCAAACATTGCGCTCACAGTTAAATAAAAAGAGTAAGAGTGGAGATAGATAATTGAATGCTGTAAATAATAGCTGTGTGAATAAATTAGAAATCAAATTTAGTTCTTTTATTTATTTACTGAGACCTCCATCCCTCAAAATAAGATGGATCTCTGAAAGGATTATAATTATTTGTACAAATTTCAAGATAGTTTATAATAATTTGCAGTCAAATTCTTAAGCTTCAATATCGGATATTTTTGTTAAAATTTCTTGGAAATATGTTTTATCTAGATTTGTTGAACTATAATTTATTCATAATTCTAAAATTAAAATCTTTAATATGTTTATTTATTTTATGTTCAAATGTAGCATTTGGTATTATATTTATTTTTAAACTTGTTCTCATATTCACTGTGCTGATTTTAAAATATAATTAATTCTTTATGTAATATTTCATTTAGTTCATTCTAAAAAATTCATTTGGAAATTTGTAATCATTATTTCTAATTATAAATGTTTGTATTCTATATTTAAAAGCTGCTTGATTTCTTTAATTTTTCTTCTCTTTACTTGATATAAAATTTTTACTTTTTAATTTTTGAAAATTCAATATTAAATACTTTATTTTTATTAAAAATAATTTAATCATCAATATTTGTAAAATAATTGTTTTTAAAAAAATCTACTGCTTTTTTATCTAGAATACATTCTTTTACGTAATCCTGTTAAATAATTTTTATGTCATGTCTCTAGCCTAATGTTTAAATTAATCAGGTGTTAAATATCTTAAATAAAAAAGTTCTGGATCACTTTCCCTTAAATATTTTCTACCAATATAAACATCAGAAATACATTTAACTAACACTTATTTTATTTTATAATTATAAAAACAATTTAATTTATATTTCCTACAAATATATTTAAGTTTTTATAAGTTTAGTTTTATTAAATTTTTGATTCCTTATTGTCTCATTTGCTCTGTTTCAGTTTGACTTTTAATCATTTTATTTTGCTCCACTTATTATGAAATCATTTTAAATATATTTATTTTTATTACCATTAATTTTTTTTATTTAGTTTCATAACCTTTAATTTTATAATGTTTTATTGGATGCAGACCTAACTTCAGCTACTCCTGTGTAATTTTGTTTATTTATGTTTTAAATATAATTTATGAATATATTTTCCACATTTACAATGTAATTTTTCTTGAGAACTTTCTTTATTATTATATTTTTTCAATAAATATTATAACATGTTTTACAGATATGTAGAAGCTTATTTTTTATATAAAGATGTAAAGAAAATAAATTTATATTTTTTTCCTTATTGTATTTTTTACATTTTTTTTTTTCATTTTAATGTTTTCCATTTATTACGTAGAATTTTGTTAGTAATTATTTTTTAATAATTTTTTATACATTTTTCAATTTTATAATATTATTGTATTCATTGTTAATTTTTATAATGTTATATTCACTATGTTTATAATTTTTGTATTTTTTATGTATTTTATGTAGTTATTTTACTTTTTATGTCAAATTTTTTAATATTTTTGTGAATATTTTAATGTTTTTTGTAAATATTAGTTCATTATTTTTCAGGTTTTTTATATATTTACAAATTCCTAGGTTTTTATTATTTTTAGAAAAATATTTAAAAAGAGTTTGGTTCTTGATATTTAAAAGTAAATATCAAAAAATTAATAATATGCTTTCTCTGTCAAAATACATACTACTCAAGCCAATTNTAAAAAGAGTTTGGTTCTTGATATTTAAAAGTAAATATCAAAAAATTAATAATATGCTTTCTCTGTCAAAATACATACTACTCAAGCCAATTTCCCATTTTCCAGAAANATATTAGTTCATTATTTTTCAGGTTTTTTATATATTTACAAATTCCTAGGTTTTTATTATTTTTAGAAAAATATTAAAAAAGAGTTTGGTTCTTGATATTTAAAAGAAAATATCAAAAAATTAATAATATGCTTTCTCTGTCAAAATACATACTACTCAAGCCAATTTCCCATTTTCCAGAAANAAATATCAAAAAATTAATAATATGCTTTCTCTGTCAAAATACATACTACTCAAGCCAATTTCCCATTTTCCAGAAACTACCACCACATCCCCTTTTACCCATTTTCAGATACATCATCTCTAATTTCCCCAAAAATACATAAAATACCACAACCTGCAATTTTCCAGACACAACATTTCTAACTAATTTTTTTCATATATTCCCAGAATCTACCACAAATTAAATACATTTTTCAGAAACTACCCTTACATTGTACATTTCAAGAAAGACCACAATATCAACTTTTCTATAAACTACCACCACATCCTGTTCTCCTCTATACAAATTTTCCATTTTCCAGAAAATTAACCCATTTAAAATTTTGTAGAATGAACTCCACATTAAATTTTCAATTTTCCCCCTTTACCCATTTTCAAGTATTTAAACCATCTCCAATTTTCCAGAAACTACACTTACCTCCTGTTTTACCCCAACTTAGATTTTTGTAGAAAATACCCACATCTCAAATTTCCCAGGAACTACCCCAAATATTGGATTTTCCATAAACTCCCCATATCACCGTTTTTCCAGCAACAACACCATCTCCCATTTTCCATAAACTACCACTTCTGCCATTTTCCTTCATTTATCAATGTCTTCCATTTTCAATGTGTGGGTCAAAACACAGCCACTTAGCTGCAAGACCGCGCACTTCTATGCTGGGTTCCACCCTAAATGGGNTTCAATGTGTGGGTCAAAACACAGCCACTTAGCTGCAAGACCGCGCACTTCTATGCTGGGTTCCACCCTAAATGGGACGGCCCATACAACGTAATTGAAAGATGAGGAAATGCATTATGGGTACACGACAGGAACGGAAATACATGCAAGGTGCACGTGACACACGTCAAGAGAGCCTTCAATCAGGAGATTGAACAAGAAACCCTATGCAGTGCACAGCCACCACCAAANACGTGACACACGTCAAGAGAGCCTTCAATCAGGAGATTGAACAAGAAACCCTATGCAGTGCACAGCCACCACCAAAAGTAGAGCCTGAGCACAGACGTGTGATTGTTTGTGACCCAACAGACTTAGTTATGCCGGCCACAAGTCAAGCTGCACCCCACGCCGTTGTCTCCTGAGCCACAGCGCTCGCCTTCGCCGGTACCAACGCCAACTAGGGGGAGAAGAAAGCAATCGGAGCAACCCCTGGTGGGTCAATCAGCATGCAGGGAGCAGCAAGCGCTGCCCTCTCCATGGCAGTCTCAGTCCTCTGCTCCAGCCGCCGCAGGGGCGGGGAAGCAACATGCCGACCGCCCTTCGAGAAGGTAAAAGGTCCTTACCCCTTCAGCAAGTCAGCTGAGAGCAGAGGCCGAGACCTTCGTGCCACAGGTCGTTGACCCCCGGCCCACTGACTCAGTGCTGCCTACGCTGCCAGCTGAGCCACGCTACATACTGCCACAGCACAGAATCCAGCCTTGGCGAGTCTGCCACACCAATGTCGAGGGTAGGCCCGGGTGTTACCGTGGTGCCGATCCCGCAGAAGAAAGACTCTGTGTGAGGAGCTTACTTCAGTAACTCCTCACTCGCTTACGCTTAGAGGCACAGACTCGTGTGTGTGTCGCTGTCCTTGGCANCACAGACTCGTGTGTGTGTCGCTGTCCTTGGCAGCGCCCCACCTGCCGAGAACATCCACCTTGCCGTGTGAACAGCCCCGATCACGAATGAGTGTGCAAGTTTAGTAGAGAAGTTAGTGTATATAGCAGTGTAAGGGTGTAAGCTAGGATAAACACAGACTAAGAAGTGCTACAGAAGCAACACCCCCTTGGCGTAAAAGCAGAGCAATCCCTAGCCCAAGTGTTGTGCGACGTTGTGTAAACCAGCCTGCAAGGAAATACCTGGTCATGTATTGTGCTTCAAGTTATTCAGAAGTATTGGTAAATCAGCCCAGCCTCACTTTTGTTTTGTAGGCATAGACCGAGGTAACAGCAATGCTTCCAATGTGTGCACTGGCTCATGAGGAGATTCTAAGTACTAAGCAATGTTGTACCTGCTTTTTCTTGTAAAGTTTTATTTGTTTGGTGCTTGAGAAGTTTGCAGCCTAACTGCTTTATTTGAGTTTTGCAACTTAACTGCTGATATGATGTGTTGTTTTGCAGCCTCACTGCCAGTTGATGAGTTAAAGCCATGAGCCAGATAACCATGTCTACCTGTATAAACTTTTAAACCAAGTGTAATTTTGTTTGTCATGTGTATACCAATGTAACCTATTCCCATAAATGAATTTCTTTTTATCCAAGCCAATACTGTAATGCAAGATATGGGTCATTCTGAAATCTAGGCACAATTTAATTAAACAGTGTTTTTTTTATATATTTATATTAAATTATTTTAACATAAAGTTTATCATTTTATTAAATAGATTATTCTGCACAAATAAATAAAGTATGTAAAAGTTACAATTAAAAAGACATAATTAATAAAAATGAACCTTTTATGGTGAAATGTCACCTCCATGGCATGTCACTACCCCCATGCCAATAGAGTATAAGGCTTCCAATTTAAATATGGAATCCATTGTTAATTAGTAATATGATATATAATACAAAACAATAATTCCAGTTTACAAATGTCATAATTTTATTGACATTAATAACTGTGAAATTTTTACCTTCATTTAGTGTTCCTTGTTTTAGTGTCACCTCAATGGTACCAAAAAGAAATTCCTTAAAAATCCACTAGATTGTGCATGAGTACCCAGAAGCCATGTAGAGAAAAGCCACCTTGTATTGTGTTTCATTACAGTCCTGCAGGTAAGTGCTTTCATTGCTTTCTTTAGTTTTTCCCTGGTTATTGAAGAGTATTTTTATGTGTGTTCACCTCCATGGCTTTAATAAATTTTGTTCTTTCCCTTTATAAAAAAATTATTATTAAAGTGGGCTTTAATTACATAACATTAGATGAAAAACATGACCATGTGGCTTAGTCAATTGCAGGTTAGGTTCTGTGTAAAAAAAAACCCCCCCTCAAATCTGTCACCTCCATGTACTTACTCTAGCATGGAGGTGACAATATTCATGGAGGTGAAATAATTTGAGATTTATATTTTACTTGATATATATAGTGCCTAACTTTATTAGTGCATTGAAGAATAGGTTGTTACTTAAAATTCGCTGTTCTCTACATTACTTTGCTGATTTTGACAGTCATATTAAAGGATAATTATGTAGTGGCAAAGTGTGTAATTTCAAGGTATAGGCATACTTATAAAAAGTTCAGGTAGGCTTATTCTTAGCATCCATGACAGACTGGCATGTTAAGATTACAAAATAAAGGAAAATATATTTTACTTTAAAACTTTTAGTTAGTCAAAAGCAAAATGTTTGCTGACTAAAAATAAACAATTACAAGTTTGGTGTATGAAAATTATTTTGTGATTTTGTGTCAGAACCTTTTTCTAGAATGTGAACTTCCATAGATTCTGAGTTTTAACAGTTAATTTACAGATAGGCATTTTTTATGGAGGTACCAAACCTGCATAGATATGTTTGAAATACCTGCATATTGTACAAATATCCATGGCTTACCCAAGTTAAACCACAATAAAAAAATAATCCAATGGTCCAGAAAATTCAACATGTTGCTTTGAAAACATAAGATACCAATATGAACAAAAAAATTGTAATTTTATTTTCAAAAGTAAACATTGCACAAAAAAAAAAGTTGTCTGAAAAGGATTTGGCAGAAGTCGGGGAAAAGAAACAAGAAGCAGGAATTGAGTGAAGAAATAAAANAAAAAGTTGTCTGAAAAGGATTTGGCAGAAGTCGGGGAAAAGAAACAAGAAGCAGGAATTGAGTGAAGAAATAAAATAAAGAGTAATCCAGTACTTTATGAAGAAGTCAAACAAAGAGAAAGCGGAAGTTATAACGGAAGAAAGGAGGAAGGGAAAATTAAAATGATTTCAGACTTAAGTGAAAGAGGCATAGAAAGATGCAAAAGGCAGATAAATGCCTGAACAAAATTTTATATTGTGTGGTACTCTGCCATTAAGTGACACAGAATCTAGTGAAGGAGCAAGAGAGGCTAATGTTTCTGCTGCTGGACCTAGCATGACATACCAGGAAGGGTTGGCTCAAGTAGGAAGAATGGAGGACGTAAAAGGGCATGNTCTGCTGCTGGACCTAGCATGACATACCAGGAAGGGTTGGCTCAAGTAGGAAGAATGGAGGACGTAAAAGGGCATGGAGGAACAGATCACAGGCATACCACAAGATTAAAAAAAACTTGAAATAAAGCTTGAATGGCTTTCAAATGTGCAGCAAAATATAAGGCTACGCACTACAGATTATGTAAACAGAAGGTGAATAATGAAAGTCCACGAACAAAGATTAGAGCATTTCTGAGTGGTGAGAAAGTGTCTCCTAAAGTAGTGAAACATTTACAGTTTGCAGAAGCACTCACTACACAGATAGTATACAACTACATTGCAAACAAAGAGTCAAAAGGTCATCAGATCTTTGTTAAAGTTCTAAGTGGAAAAATTATTAAAAAAAAAAATACAGGTTCCTTCCTCACAAGCAAAACAAAATGAATGCAGGGGGAAAGATAAAGTCTGTTTTTTTTTTTAATAGGAAGTATGAAATTAAAATTTCATTGCATGTGAAAAATGATGATAGCAGTTTTTTGAGAAAGATGAAGTTACCAGAATAGAAGCAGTAAAGAAGGCTGTCATAACAAGAAGCAAAACAAAAAAGCACAGATGAACACTGAACAACAGTTTGATTGAGCTACACAAACAGTTCAATGAATCACATGCTTACAATATTTCTTACTCTACATTCTGTTTCCTGCGTCCATTTTGGGTCATTCCTTCCACCCAATATCTATAAACTGAATTATTGTCTCTGTGCGACACATGAAAATTTGGCATGATTTTTGAATGTCTAAAGCATTTCTATGTGATAGAGTACACAAAGCCAGATGATTTGATTAAATGTAACAGAGAGGCCATGGTGGCTGAGTGGTTAGTCTGCTCGCCTCCCACCGAGGCGAACCAGGTTCAATCCCCGGCCAGGTCACACACACTTTTTCGCATATGGGAATTGTGCTGGCGGGTTTTCTCGGGGATCTATCATTTCCCCAGCCCTTTCATTCTGGTGCTGCTCCATACTCACCTCAATCATCCTCACTGGCTCTCAAGACCTTGTTGTTAAGTCACCCAAATCTCTTCACTCACTCACTAAATGTAACAGAATACATTATTTATGTTTATGTGGCACCCCCATTGCAACTTTTGTCAGCTCCATGTAGTGTATTGTCACCTCCGTAACTACTAGTGTCACCTCCATGTCTTTAAAAAAGTTTTTATTTATTTATTTAAATAAATAGCCTTGATTTCATTATATGGTATTTTTGTAACAACCAATAAATGTTGACTACAACCATAGCATAAAAAATTATCTTTTTTTAAATTTTAATTTTACTTAGTTAACAAATGTAATTTCTCCCTAGATCTCTGAATGACCGATATACCAACGTGGACATTAACCTCAAGACAAAACAATTGAATCGTTCCATCCTAACCGTTCTTTCGTTTTATTTGGAAGGATATTTCGTACCCAGTTGCAGCTTTTATTTTGATGTGAGTAGGGGTTGCCAACCATCTATGTAATTGGCTCATTGCATGCAATTCCAGAAATTTTGAATGATTGCACCAGTTAACTTTAATTGTGTACACACACCACGAGAGAACTTAGTTTGATTCTGCAGAGAATTTAGATAACCCTCTTAAGGTNATTCTGCAGAGAATTTAGATAACCCTCTTAAGGTTAGCACTGATTGTAATTGTAACGTTAAATATTTTTCTTTTCACTAGCTTTACAACGTTCTGTGAAAATACTTTTCAACTGCATATCCCACCTAAAGTTTTAACCTTAACAACTGGGATGATATAATTTTATGTACTCAGGCCTTCAGCCATATTTGTATCACAGTCCTGTAGCTGAGGGAGGGAATAGGATTCTTCAGATCCTCACTACATTAAACGCAAGCTGTTTGGTCATGTTGACAATTTTAACTCCGGTACACTTTTTCTTATACCAGACACACATGTCAAGCATGTGGGGNTTGTAATGTTACAAGTGTGTAACACAAGTTGAACACTAGCTCGCCTAACTCAATCAGAGGTGAACATTGAGACTCAAGTTTATAAAGGCGCCAAAATAAATAATCATTCAAGCCAGAAATATAGTCCAACTGAGTTTTATTATACTATGCAGTTAAGTTACAACAGCTGCACAAAAAATATGCAGTTTAGTCACAACAGCAGAACACAAAAAAAATAACTTCACAACAAGCAGGAACGAGATAAGAATCACAGTATTAATTATTCTCCAGTCGAAAAAACTTGCATCACAAGGATGTTTACGACAGGAGAGAAAATTAATAATCTCTCATTGCCCTGCTATGATATATTTGTCCTACTTGTCCTTCAATGCTGTAGTGAAGGAAAGAAATGTGAATACATAGTAGGCTGTACACTGTAAATTTTACTGTATGCCGGTGTGTGCCCGTNTGTACACTGTAAATTTTACTGTATGCCGGTGTGTGCCCGTGGCAGTGAGTAGAATGTTGCTGCGGGCATTTGGTGTTCCTTCTGATGTGAATGTGAAGGGTCGTGATTTCCAAAAGGAGAGTGCTAATACAATTGTTTCTTCGTGATTATTTTCATGTTAAGTGTTATATCTAATTATTGTGCGGAATGAGTAGTTGTGGAGTTTGGACTCGGAAAAGAAGGTAAACAGAACCGAGGTCCAAGTAAGTTCGCCATGCGAAAGCCAAACCCTTCATTCAGTTCATGCAACAACAGTTACAAATACCAACAAGGCAAAGGCCCACGTTGTTACAAATGTAATGGGTTTTACGGACATATCGCGAAAGATTGTGATCGGGTTCCAGAAGATGATAACTGTGATAAATGTCAAAACAAAAACAAATCAGAGCATTCAATGTTTACCGCCCTGTCAGTGCAGTGTTCTCCAAAAGAAAACGAGTGGTTTCTTGACTCTGGCTGTTCCGTTCATTTGGCCAAAAACCAGAACTGTTTTGTGAACGACCTCAGGCCCGCAAACGTCGGCTTCAGCACCGCGAATCATCAAGGTAGTATGAACACTAATAGTGTTGGTGACATAAAATTACCAGTTAAGGTTGATGGAAACGTGCTGCCAGTAAACGTAAGAGATGACTCCCTGGCGTGCAGAACGTGGCGATCTGACCCAGGTGTCGTGTAGAGCAGGACTATCGTTTCCAAGCAGGAAACCTGGCGCGCAAAACGTTGTGGTCTAACCCAGGCACTTACTGGAAGGTTGATGTTTATCACGTTCCTGAGTTGAGAGTCAATTTGCTATCGGTCAGTCAAATTGTGAACAATGGGAACTCAGTTGTTTTCGACTCTAAAGGTGCGCGAGTTTTTGATGCAAACAATGAAGTTCTGGCATCAGCGACCTTGAAGAACAATTTTCTTCAAGTTGGATTTGGATGCACCTGGCTAGACTTTTTTCAAAGTTTCAAATTCAGGTATTTTGTGGCACAGTCGTTTAGCACACGTTGGTCTATCGAGTTTGGAAAAATTGAAAACTTTGGTCCATGGATTTGGATTAAACTCTAATTTGAAGGTGCCTGAATGTTTTGAGTGTAAACCATGTGCACTAGGCAAAAGTCAGAGGTTGTATTTTCCTTACAGTGAGTCTAGATCTACTAGAATTCTAGAGCTCATACATTCAGATATAGCAGGACCATACACAGGTTCTTTCTTTAGGTCCCGGTACATGATTACGTTTCTAGATGATTTCAGCCATAAAATTTTAGTCTATTTTCTGAAATCTAAGGACTAAGCTTTCAACTGCTTAGTTAACTTTAAGGCGTATGTTGAAAACCAGACTGGCCAAAAAATTTGAATTTTGAGGACTGATAACGGTGGTGAATATTGCAGCAAGAAATGAAATGTGTCAACTTTTATCCTCCGCAGGTATTGAGCATCAGACTACTGTCCCGCACACTCCACAGCAAAATAAGAAGGCAGAAAGGCTCAACAGAACCATAATATAGCACATCACATGTCTACTCAACGAGTCAGAGCTACCCAACTCATTCTAGGCTGAGGCTGCTAACACCGCAGTGTATATACTCAACTGTTCTTCCACCAGCTGTGTCGTAAAGACTCCAGAAGAGCTCTGGTCAGGTAAAAAACCTACAGTGAGAAATTTACGCGTGTTTGGTTGCAAAGCTAATGCACATATTCCAGCGGCCACTCGCAAGAAATTGGATCCTAAATCAAAACCGTGTATTTTGATTGGTTATAGTTCCACAAGTAGCGCCTACAGATTTTTTGACGCGGGAAAATCCACAGTTTTTGTCTCAAGAGATGTAATTTTTTCTGAGAACGAAAAAGGTTCAGTGCTACTCAGCAATTCTGGTGATACTTCGAGGAATTAATTTTTTCTTGCTAATTCGTGTGGAACTTATATTTTTGCAGATAACGACCGTTCTGAAACTAATTATGAATCAATGTCTTCAGATTCCTCTACAGCCTTGACGTCCGAGGAACAAACGGAAGATTTTCCCGGGTTTCCTGATGATCCAGCTGAATCAGATCTTGACGCCGCTTCGTCAACTGCTGGGACCGACCCTGACTACATTCCTACTCGACCCGTTGTTATTGAAGAAGAAAGTACGCGGGGAGGAACCCGTGAAAGAAGATCGCCAACTCATCTACAGGATTGTCTACTGAATTTTGCCTCAACTGCTACTACAAATGATCCACTCACGGTCGATGAAGCTCTCTCTCGCACTGCTGGAGATGAATGGCGTGAAGCCATGGACAGAGAGTACAAGGCGCAAATGGATAATGGAACATGGGAATTGGTGAATCTACCGCCCGGACGAAAACCCTTGAAAAGTAAGTGGGTGTTCAAAACTAAAATGGATGCTGCAAACAAGGTGACCCACAAGGCTCTGCTAGTCGTAAAGGGCTGCTCCCAGATCAAAGGTGTTGACTATGAGGACTCCCCAATCATTTGTTACAGTTCCATCCGATATCTTCTGACACTAGCTGCTGAATTCGCCCTCAACATTGACCAGATGGACGCAGTCACCGCGTTTCTTCAAGGGTCTTGGCTGAAGAAATTGATATGCTGCCTCCAGAAATGTATGACAAAGCAGATAAAGTCTGCCATCTGAAAAAAGTTTATATGGCCTGAAGCAGGCTAGCAGGGTTTGGAACACTAACCATGACAAATGTTTGAAAGAGGCCAACCTCCAACAATTGAGGTTCGACTCTTGCATTATTTACTACAGAATTGAAAATGGGAAGATTCTGATTGTGGCCGTTTATGTTGATGATCTTTTGATTTTGTCTACTGACAGCCAAATGGGGGGAGAATTGAAGAAGAAATTGACGTCAACTTTCAGGATGACTGACATGGGAAAAGTCCAATACATTCTGGGGTTTGAAATTAAACGTGATCAGAATGAGAAGAAAATTTGGATCAATCAATCTCGCTACATTGAACAAATGTTGAAAAGGTTCAACATGAAGGATTGTAATCCCTCCGAAACGCCCATGGCGCCATGGTTGCAGCTGTCTGAGGAGCAGTGTCCGACGACATTGACAGAGAGGCTGGAGATGAATAAAATACAGTATCAAGAGGCGGTGGGAAGCCTCCTATTTGTATCGCAAGTATCTCGCCCAGACATAAGTTTTGCAGTGAGCTATGTCAGCCAATTTAACGCTAATCCCGGAAAAGTGCACTGGGGCGCTGTCAAGAGAATTTTTAGATACCTCAAGGGTACTGCTAATNAGTCTATTTTCTGAAATCTAAGGACCAAGCTTTCAACTGCTTAGTTAACTTTAAGGCCTATGTTGAAAACCAGACTGGCCAAAAAATTCGAATTTTGAGGACTGATAACGGTGGTGAATATTGCAGCAAGAAAATGTGTCAACTTTTATCCTCCACAGGTATTGAGCATCAGACTACTGTCCCGCACACCCCACAGAAAAATGGGAAGGCAGAAAGNAATTTTGAGGACTGATAACGGTGGTGAATATTGCAGCAAGAAGATGCGTCAGCTTCTATCCTCCACAGGTATTGAGCATCAGACTACTGTCCCGCACACCCCACAGCAAAATGGGAAGGCAGAAAGGCTCAACAGAACCATAATGGAGCGCGTCAGATGTCTACTCAATGAGTCAGAGCTACCCAACTCATTCTGGGCCGAGGCTGCTAACACCGCAGTGTATATACTCAACTGTTCTTCCACCAGCTGTGTCGTAAAGACTCCAGAAGAGCTCTGGTCAGGTAAAAAACCTACAGTGAGCCATTTACGCATGTTTGGTTGCAAAGCTAATGCACATAATCCGGCGGCCACTCGCAAGAAATTGGATCCTAAATCAAAACCGTGTATTTTGATTGGTTATAGTTCCACAAGTAGCGCCTACAGATTTTTTGATGCGGGAAAATCCAGTTTTTGTCTCAAGAGATGTCATTTTTTCTGAGAACGAAAAAGGTTCAGTGCTACTCAGCAATTCTGGTGATACTTCGAGGAATTAATTTTTTCTTCCTAATTCGTGTGGAACTTATATTTTTGCAGATAACAACCGTTCTGAAACTAATGATGAATCAATGTCTTCAGATTCCTCTACAGCCTTGACGTACGAGGAACAAACGGAAGATATTCCCGGGTTTCCTGATGATCCAGCTGAATCAGATCTTGACGCCGCTTCATCAACTGCTGGGACCGACCCTGACTACATTCCTACTCAACCCGTTGTTATTGAAGAAGAAAGTATGCGGGGAGGAACCCGTGAAAGAAGACCGCCGACTCATCTACAGGATTATCTACTGAATTTTGCCTCAACCGCTACTACAAATGATCCACTCACGGTCGATGAAGCTCTCTCTCGCACTGCTGGAGATGAAGGGCGTGAAGCCATGGACAGAGAGTACAAGGCGCAAATGGATAATGGAACATGGGAATTGGTGAATCTACCGCCCGGACGAAAACCCTTGAAAAGTAAGTGGGTGTTCAAAACTAAAATGGATGCTGCGAACAAGGTGACACACAAGGCTCTGCTAGTCGTAAAGGGCTGCTCCCAGATCAAAGGTGTTGACCATGAGGACTCCCCAATCATTTGTTACAGTTCCATCCGATATCTTCTGACGCTAGCTGCTGAATTCGCCCTCGACATTGACCAGATGGACGCAGTCANGAAATGTATGACAAAGCAGATAAAGTCTGCCATCTGAAAAAAGTTTATATGGCCTGAAGCAGGCTAGCAGGGTTTGGAACACTAACCATGACTAATATTTGAAAGAGGCCATCCTCCAACAATTGAGGTTCGACTCTTGCATTATTTACTACAGAATTGAAAATGGGAAGATTCTGATTGTGGCCGTTTATGTTGACGATCTTTTGATTTTGTCTAATGACAGCCAAATGGGGGGAGAATTGAAGAAGAAATTGACGTCACCTTTCAGGATGACTGACATGGGAAAAGTCCAATACATTCTGGGGTTTGAAATCAAATGTGATCAGAATGAGAAGAAAATTTGGATCAATCAATCTCGCTACATTGATCAAATGTTGAAAAGGTTCAACATAAAGGATTGTAATCCCTCCGAAACGCCCATGGCGCCATGGTTGCAGCTGTCCGAGGAGCAGTGTCCGACGACATTGACAGAGAGGCTGGAGATGAATAAAATACAGTATCAAGAGTCGGTGGGAAGCCTCCTATTTGCATCTCAAGTATCTCGCCCAGACATAAGTTTTGCAGTGAGCTATGTCAGCCGATTTAACGCTAATCCCGGAAAAGTGCACTGGGGCGCTGTCAAGAGAATTTTTAGATACCTCAAGGGTACTGCTAATTTCCAGCTTGAGTTTTCTGGTCAGAAGGACAAGGTGATCAACCTGATTGGCTACTCCGACTCAGACTGGGCCAGCGACATTGATGGAAGGCGTTCAGTGACTGGTTATGTTTTCATGAAGAATGGCTACGCTTTGTCATGGTTAACAAAGAGGCAGCCAACAGTCGCATTGAGTAGATGTCTTCGACTTATGTACCGGTACAGTAGACGGCATGTTCTAGCGCTCTGGTTACTAGGTTTGTCTTTGGAATAGTTTCCTGCATCAGCAAAGAGACCTACTGAGCTACGAGCTGACAACCAGGTAGCGCAGAACCCGCTCTGAACGGCGCTTACCAGGCACGAACGAAACACATAGATGTGCACCACCATTTCCTATGTGAGCAAATCCGCGCAGGTGAAATCAGTCTTATTCACGTTGCCACAAAGGATATGGTTGCTGATTCTTTTACAAAGCCGCTCAACAGGGAAAGGCTGCTGAACTGTCTGATCCAACAGGGACTTATCCCAAATAGAGAGCGTGTTGTGAATATTCGGGACAAGCACTAGTTCAAGCATTGACCGCCAGAGGTCTTAGAGGTCTAGTGTGTGTGGNTAAAAGATTTTAATCTTAAAATAAGCAGAGCATAATTATAATAAGTAAATCCAATATGATGCAAGAACGTGGTAGTTACATAAAAGACGTCCAGCATAATTACAGTCATCATTTTAATTCAGTGTTTTGTTCATCTCAAAATGTCAACCTCATTTCGTTTCCTCAATAAATTATTATTGCAAGGATTTTCATGTTTTATGTATTAGTGTTGAATTTTTATACGTCTTTTTGCAAGGGTTAAGTCGTTTTAAAGAAAGGGTTGTTTTTGCAAGCAAATAGTTCTGGCACGTAGCATTACCATACCTGCGGCTATGCGCGCCCGCCACTTTAGTCTTCATCCAAGCATCAAAGATGTGAGCACGGAGCGCATCGCGCTCCAGGTACATAACATGACTGTTTTCACCTATCACTTTAGTTTTTCATAGCCTCTTCTTGATTTAGCCGGAACCTTTGTTTGTTCATACCCAGAGATGCCACCCCTCCTTCCCCAGGAACAGTATCGCCCGGGGGAGCATAAATTTACAACTTAAACTGTTCATGTCGTGTTAGCACGCTTTTAACAGCTAAGCCTACCTGGCGAGCGCCAGTGTTCGGGGATGATTTCAGTGTCGCAGCAATGCGAATTTAGTGTAACGTGCTAGGAAAAATATACATGTGTTAGCAAACTGCATGTCTTTTATTTCTATGCACAGCCCTCATGGCATTTAGGGGTACAGGACCCTCACAACTAGCTTTCCAGATGTGTATCCAGTGACCTTGCACCACTTTAATGAGAGTATTAGTTAACAGCTGTTTAAGGCATGTGGGTCAGCCTAAATAGGCCCATCAAATACGTCATGTAAGTAACATACACGAGAGGAGCCTGACTTCACCAACTTTGGGAAGACTCAACTATATGCTATCACCGAGGGAACAGCAAACGTCTGGGCGTACGGCCACATGACCTTGAGAGCACCACCAACATCCTCACGACACCGCCTGTCAACGGTGTCTGGCACCCAAGTGTCAACTCCCATTTCAATTTAATCTTATCTTTAAAAAGCTATATGCACCGTCCCAGAGCATTAATTGTCGCCCTTCCGTGGGGCGTACTCTTCCCTCATTTCTTTTTCCATAAAAAGAAATTATAAACATTTCCCACCACGTCAAAACTTTAATGAGCAATTTACAATTAATTTCCCCTCAACTGCCCCAAAATTGCGCCTTGGGAGCATCATGAGCAATGTGGAATGATGGTCTGACGTCAATCCAACTCCAGAACGACGCCCAGGGATGCTGCAGCACGTGGGTGAAAAGTGCGGCAAAATTCAACTTTTGCCAACTCACCATTGGACCTACAGTGCAAGACATGCACTGCATGTTGGCCATCCCGAAAAATAACATGGCCACAAATTCAGGTGCAAGTGAAAACAAAACAAACAATGCAAATGTCGGTGTGCGAGTTAAAAATGTAAAGTGGGACAGAAGCCAACTCAGTGTCGTTACTGTGATCGCCAGGAGTAAAACTGGCATAGCACATGCCCTAATAATCCACATCTCTGCAGTAATCAAAGGAACAACAACACAAGCAACAGTTCAGGAAACGGGAAGCAGGGATAAGGGGGTCGGACATTCCCAATACCCCAGTTTCGAACAGTTTTACCAACTTGACACCACAACAAGCCCTAATTAACCAGGTCAGTGGCAGCCGTCCACAGTTCATTCACATTTTGGTGTTCATCAACAGTCATCATTGCTACACACTCATAGCCTCACATAATTTTGTACAACCCAGTTTTGAAAACCCAACAGACATTACTCCATCTGCTCACATACTTTGCTTGGCAACAAACCAACATACCAGTGCCACACCAGGGCAAGCAACAGTGGCAGTTCATATCTGTGACCTTGAACTATCACAACCGCAATAATAACACCAGACATTAGGGAAGATGCCATCCTTGGTATACCATGGTTCATGGAGCAAAATACCATTATAGAACCTGCGCTTGTCACATCCATTTTTGCCTTAAGGAACGACGTACTGTGTACAATCTTGAATAGCGGCAAGCTGACGCAGTACCAACCGTTTCAATGGCAGATTTTAAAATTATTTTCTACCAGAACAAAAAGCAGCTTTCCAGCGACTCCTTAATGAATGACGGAACATGTTGGCTGCGAACAACACACGCTGCCGGACCACAGTAGCCGAACATGTAATACCCTTAGTGCAAGAGTGGCCTATCTACACCCCACCACGCAATTATTTATTGCACCAGGCTAAAATCAAAACACGACCCATTCATGAGATGTTAAATAACAGTGTCATTGAGCCAACAAACAGGGAGTACAAATCAGCAATAACACTAGCACCTAAGAAAGATGGCACGTGGAGATTTTGTGTGGACTTTCGACCGGTAAATCAAGTGACATCCAACACATTACCACCATTTATTAGCGTAAGGCATGCCCTCAGTTCACGAAGGCAAGCCTAGGTCATGTAATCCCTCAACCTCAAGAGCGGATATTGGCAAGTACCAGTCAAGCTTAAAGACCATGGCAAGACAGCTTTCACTGCCCCTGATGGCAGGCGTTTCCAGTTCTGCACCATGCAATTTGGACTGAAGTGTGCACCAGCCACTTTCCTGGCCATGATGGAACGGGTCCTGGAAGGCCTCATCTGCAAAATCACACTTGTCTACCTGACCACATTGTGATATGGTTAGCGAATTGGGTGGACCATGTATGTCACCTGTCACTTGTGCTCGAGAGGTGGGTCATCAACGGCCCCACGTAAGCTGCTGCAAAATGTCACTGTGGGAAGACAAGCATAGACTTCCTGGGTCACATCATCAACGAAGAAGACAACAAGCCTAACTCCGAACACCTGATCGACGAGTACCAGACACCACGTACGCGCAAGCAGTTTCGGAATTTCTTCAGGCTAAAAACCTACCTCCGGTAGCACATCCATGACTTGCCATAATCACCGCATAGCTCACTGACCTACTGTCAACACAGCAGCAGTTTCATTCAGACAATGCAGCCGACAACACATTCTAGCAAATCAAAGTGCATTTCCGAGCGTGTAGCGCCTTGGCAAGGTACGACCCCACAAAACAACTCTACCTGCAGACTGATGCCAGCCAGGAAGGACTCAGTGGAGTACTATACTAGTGCGGCGACAACAGTGAGCATCACGTTATTGACTACACTAGCTCCCAGTTCGGACCAAGTGAGCGGAGATACAACATCAATGAACATTAATGCCTTACATTGGTATGGTCCATCAAGAAATATCATGTGTACTGGAGTACATGCACTTCATGCTTCGCACAGACAATAGCTGCATATTCTGGCTTCACAACATGCACAAACACCGCAGTAAGCTGACCCATTGGGCACTGCTTCTTCAAGCTTACAACTTCGTTATGGAGCATGTCCCAAGCAGCGAGAACCAATTTGCGCGCGCGCACGTGCACGCACACATAGTCAAAGTCACCATGCACTGACATCGTGGTGCAGGACATCCCCGAATAGGAGGAGGAGATCCTGCCACCAACCACGTGGAAACCGCTACGCAAGGTAAGCCTACACCAGATAAATGCCACTAACAACCACCACACTGTGCATGAACTTTACCAAGACAGTGTGAATGCACACTCACCCAAATATACCAAGACTGTTGTGCTAAGCAAGCCGTTGAGTGTTGGTATGTGGTAGACGGTAAACTATAAACATGTTCACCAACCAATCACAACATATGGCAGTTATTTGTTTTCCCAGTGTGAGAGAGTGTTGAAACAAGTGCACAACAGCAGTGCAGCAGGTCACTCGGGAATGGGACAACCAATTTGTACAGTGTGCAAAAACTTCTTCTGGCCCGTACTCACAAAACACGCACATGGATACACACGAAAGTACACAAAGTGTAACCAGTTTAAGTTATGGCAAACTGATGGGGTACAGCAACAGCGGGCACGAGTACCCATGAAGCTCTTTGAACCAGTGTCCCTCAACCACATGAAACCATATCCCAGAACAGCTGAGGGTAAACCATTCATGGTCGTGGTAACTGACAACTTCTCACGATTGGTAGAGACCTGCCCTGTCAGCAGTGCATACGCGACGAGTGTAGTGAAGGTGTTGCAGACTGACTTTTTCCCCAGATGCAGTTACCCACACAATTTGCTGACAGACAACAGCACCCAGTTTACTGGGCCCACTAACTTAGGTCATATAATTAGCAGGCACGTTGGGAGCCTGACTTCACCATCTTTGGGACGACTCAACTATATATCACCGAGGGTATGGCATATGGGCACATGACCATGAGAGCACCACCATCATCATCACGACACTGCCTGTCAACTGTGCCTGGCACCTAAGTCTGTTTAACTCCACTTGCATTTATTCCTATAACTGGTACACCACCCCTCAAAACATATATGCATCAATCCCAGAGCATCAAGTCTGGGAATAGAAGGGCTTATTTCCTGCTGAAGTCTAACCGTGTCAAATACAGAAGATAGACACGTATTAATATGGAAATTTTACTCGCACGCTAGCAGTTTTTTGAAAGTAACAAGCACAAAAATATCGAATATCAACGAAGATGATTAGGCCTACCTACGAAAAACCTTGCTGTACTTTATCCTAGGTTTAGTTAACCCTTTTCCACATAAGTTGAGGAATCGCATAGTGCCAGTCAGTTTTGCTGAAAGTTTAATTGTTTAAATGTTGTGAGGTTATATATTATAGTGACTATAACACAAATTACTTACACTGAAGTCATTTCGAGCAAAATCAACACCTCGCACGAACGGTAAGACGCCCGTGTTCGCCATTTTATTTTTTACATGGGATTCAACTGTCAATTGTCACACCAGTTAACATAATATGAAGAAAGCGAATAGGCGTCTTTAAATTTTGGGAAACAGCCCCTCTGACTAACAAAACGAAACTATGTTAATGGTGTGATTTGAAGTACGTGTGGAAGAAGTTGTACAATGACGTCTTGTTTTGCAATTTGCATATGGCTGTCTTTTTTTTTTTTTTTTTTTTTTTTTTTACAAAATATGGCCTATGATTTTCAGCCATGGCCAACATTGACAATTCCAAAAGAAACAGACATAGCCACGACATAATCTTCATAATAAGAATATCCAAAAATCGAAGGCCCGTTAAATTCGCAACAAACAGCAAAGCGGCACAAACACAAATTGACGCTGCTATGTCCCATACCGTAAAAGAAGGCCACTGTCTGACAGTCAGTGAGTGGCACTTGACATATACGAAACAATGTGCCATTTACAAAATCCTGTATCAGCTGATGCACGAAAAACAAAAATTAAAATTACGTTGGCTATTATGAGTGCCCTGCCGATGCACACCAGAAAAGCAGAAAATACGCGGATAAAAGAGAGTTCTTGCATTTATTAATACATTTTATTTTACAAAGTCACAAAACAATGGTTGTTAGTGTTAAAAACTAACCCTCGTAATAATGTAGTTATGTATAGGCGATCAAAATGAAATGTACAATAGAACGATAAGACATGGAAAAGTTTTCTGAAGTTGTGCTAACTTCAGAAAACTTTTACACAATCTATCATCACTCTCCAACCTGCATTTCAACACGTCCATGATATTAATTCAAAAGCATACATAAATATTACATAACATTGTTGAATTAGCTTTTCATAAAATTTGACGAAACAACACGAATTTGAAATATATTTCCAGCCGTAACATAAGAATTATCAACTTAAAATAATACGCTATCTGTTCTCCTTAGAAAGACTTACTCAAACTTCGCCGTCACGAGCTGCGTGCTATCTATCGGATATTCTGCGAGCTATTATGGACCATACCATATAAGAAAACCACTTTCTGGCAGTCAGTAAGTGGCAACTCGACTTATACGAAACAAACAAAGCGCCATTTACAAAATCCTGTATCAGCTGATGCACGAACGAACAAAAGTTAAAATTACGTTTGCTATTCTGAGTGCACTGCCGATGCGCATCAGAAAAGCAGAAAATACTCGTATAAGAAAGAGTTCGTAGAGTAATTAAGACACTTTATATTACGAAGTCACAAAACAATGGTTGTTAGTGTTAAAATCTAAACTTAGTGATAATGTTGTTATGTTTAGGTGATCAAAATGAAATGTACAATAGAACGATTCGACATGGGAAAGTTTTCTGAAGTTGTGCTAACTTCAGAAAGCTTTTCACATCGTATCATCCATCTCAAACCTTGCTTTCAACACGTCCATGATATTAATTCCAAAAGCATACAGAAATATTGCATAATATTGTTGAATATTTTTTTCTAATAATTTGACGAAACGACACGAATTTTAAATATATTTCCAACCCGTAACATAAGAATTATCAACTTTAAAGATACGCTATCTCTTTACCATAAAGAGTGTTACTCAAAACTTCGTCATGACGTGATGCGCGCTATCTATCGGATATTCTGCGAGCTATTACCAGCCAGAAATGAACCTCTCTCCTAAGCGATATATAACGAATTTACAAACATATGCCAATAGTTATATTTTTCCACGAGCTCTGCATAATTTTTAAAGTAACATATATATAATATACAACGATTTGGAGTACGTCATTTATATCCGGCCGGTAATCGTTCGTCTACGTAAATTATACGCCATATTGTTCTCTAGAAACCCATCTCCTTGATTCCGTAGACACGCGTGAAGAGTTTTTAAGCAATTCTAACGTTATTCCACGTCACATATTTCCAACTCGAATATATTAGCTATAACGTCCAAAGTGTAATAATAGATACAACAGACCGTCTTGCAAATGTTAACCCAAATTCACTATCTTGGACAAATTATAAAATAGTTATCAAATATCTAATTATTTGCAACATTTTATATTTTTACTTTTATAACCTACTTATATTTTTAGACAGATGTCAATATTAAAATATCTTAAAATTTGTTTAGCATTACAGTACAATGAGAACTAGATTAGCTGACAGTGTGTTGATAAAAAAATACAGACCCGACTTGACGGGCCAGCTGATGGCAGAAGGATACGTAGTCAGGTGTAAACAGTGGCGCTACTTTCGCTGAGCTGTCAAAAAGTGGCCTTCTTATATGGTACAGAATTATACCCCGCCGCGAGGACCGAAATATTGTGCCGTCATGGAGAGTGGCTACAGCAGTATTAACGCTATACAATACGGGTTTCCAAAATCTTGATGGAATAACATTTCATAGATAAGTGCACGATAAATGTAATAGTTTCAAGGATTTCATCATTCCTTTTAAAAATTGCGCTTCAATTAAGCCACTGCACAATATGCTAATGTTTTAAATATTTACAAAATATAGGGGGCATCAGTGATGCCAACGTTGTCGAAAAATAAATTTGTAAACTTTACTAAGCAAATCGATTCATAAGTGACACACACACGATGACTGGATATATTATTTGGTATTATAAACTGACAAAATTAGTAGTCACTTATAACTTCAAAATTTTAAATATTTACTTAATTTTGAGGTATTTATTAAGTTTAGAGACTTTTCTGAACGAAACTTCCTAGACCAACAAAATTTGCATTATTGGGTTCTGAACAGCTTACCTTGTTCATATTCAAGGGGCCATAATGATAAAATAAGTATAACATATTTAAAAAAAATTTTAATGTACAACCGGATTGCTTGGTTTCTTTATGTCTATTAACTCTACCTCCAAAATTAATGGCCACGCATTGCTGATTTCAGGCTGCCTAGCGGCGACGGATGTCATTACAGACATTTTAACATTCAATTTAAAAATGGTCAACCGCGTGATTCAATCCGTTATATTTGTGTATGTGGTGGATTTGTGTAAAATGGTGTTTCGTCGCGTGAGGTAAGGTTGAATTTGGCAGTTGAAAGAGGAATTTAATCAAGTAAGTAAATTGATATTCTTTTGGTGTGTTTTACAGTTCCATTATATCCCTAAAAGCCTTAATTCGTAGTTTAGTGTAAAATCCTAGGTTAGTGTGAAACCCTAATATCGTAGGATAGTTAAAAATGTAAAATAGGGATTCACCCATTGTGGGGGTACGTTCAGTTAAGTTAGGTGGGCACATATTAATAAATTAGTCGTACATAAATGCCGTGTTCTGCATCATTAGAAGAGAGGAAATATACCATTTTCCGTGAATATTTTTGACATAAAAGCCCCTAAACTTAATAATTACCAATTTTTAGTAATTTAATTTTATCTTAACATCAGCGCATTTGCACTTTTATATTTTAACACCTGCGCGAGGTTGTCGATGGCTGGGCGGTCTGATGCAATATTTTTATATTTTAAAACACTGAATTTATTTTCTAATTTTAACTACTGCCAATGTTGTCACCATTACCATTCATATATGTTATCAAAGTTAGAAAGAAAATTTACAAATCAAAACGAGGCTAAAATAAGACTACAAAGTGATTGTTTGCAATATTCTTCTTGTACTACCACTAGATTTGCAGCTTACCCACTGCTTAATCGCGGATTGTTTGCAACTGATTCTTTTTTAACTGCATGAAAAAAAATCTGATGAAACGAAATTATTTTGGTATTTCGTTAGACAAAGAACGGTTTCGGTGGGTAAGTAAAAAAATCGATAAGGATGGCAACACTGCCACTGCTTCTTTGTGGATAGTTGCTGATTTATAGTTATTTAACTGCTTTTAAAAAAATGCTACAGAAATGAAATTATCGGTATTTCGTTAGGCAAAGATCTGTTACGGTAGGTATATTAAAAATTGATAGGGTTGGCAAAACTGTCACTGTTTCTTTGTGATTTGTTTGCAACTTATTGTTTATTAACTACATTAAAATATTCGTTTACAACGACTTTATTTCGGTATTTCGTTAGACAAATATAGGTTAAGGTATATCTACCGAAGAATCAGTAGGGTTGGCAACACTGGGCGGCATATGCAGTTTATGTGAGATCACATAGCAAGTGAGCCATATTTTGAGCTGCAAAATGTGAACATATTGAATTTATTGTCCGTCTCTTATAGCTTGACAAGATCATGACACTCAGTGAGTGGTGACTTTATGTATACGAAACAAACAAAGTGCCATTTACAAAATCATGTGTAACCTGATACACGTAACAACAAAAGTTAATAATATTACATTGTTTTTCTGAGTGCACTACCGACGCACATCAGACAAGTAGAAAATACACGATAAGAAGGAGTACGTAGTATGATTAATACATTTCATTTTACGTGGTCACAATACAGCGATTGTTAGAGTTAAAAACTAAACTTCGTGATAAAGTATTAATGTATAGGTGTTCAAATTGAAATACACAATCAAATGATCCATATACAAATGAAACGCAACTCCAAAAACATTGGGAGTTCTTTTTACATTGTATATCCCCACTCTCCACCCATTCTTTCCATTTGTGCTTGATATTAATTCCAAAAGCCTACAGAAATATTGCATGGTATTGTTGAATTATTTTTTCTAATCATTTGTCGAAATATATTTCAAATTCGTGGTGTTTCGATCCAGTAATAGAAGAAAAGTCAACTTTTAAAAAGATGGGATGAAGAGTCAGGCCAATGTGCAGCTATCTGTTGAGACTGCTCACCCTTGGCTCACAATAAGCCCTACCTTGGATTACATGACATCTGTCTCTTCTTTCCCAAAGCATTATCAGCTAAAAAAATACATATTTCGTGTGCAAGATAACAAATTTAAGAACAGATACAAATAGTTTTCTTTCTGCGAGCTCTGCATAATTTTTAAAGTAATGTATATTTCATGTACAGCGATTTCAAATACTAGTATTTTCTATTGAGCCAGTAATCACAATGCCTATGTCCATTACATGCCATGTTCTTTTATTTCTGCCTGCAAATCCATCTCCTTCTTGTTTTCGTATTGTTACTGTTCTGTATTAACAAAAAAAATAGTGAGATGAACATGGGTAGTTTTTAAGCAATTCTTACATTATTCCACGCCACATATTTCCAACTTGAACTGTTTAGTACCAGTAAAATCATAAATACTGCTTTGCAATAGTCGTTCGTGAGTTGATGGTGAATAAAAGTGTGTTGTCAATCAAGTTTTCCGAATTACTTTTAGTTCCAGTTATATTACCTATGATGTCCAAACTGGGATAAGAAAGACAACTACCGTCTCACAAGTGTTAACTCAAATTCACTGTCTTGGGCAAATTAAAAAAGTGTTACCAGTATTTAATTTTTTTCAAGAATTTTATAATTTTACGTTAATAAACTACGTTTTTTTTTTTTAGACAAATATTAGTCTTAAATGCTTTAAAATGTGATTAGCATTACAGTATAATAGCAAAGTGGATTAGACGAATGCATTGATGCTATTCCCCACCTGTGGAATATAGGGTGGTTTATAGGGTCGTAGTTAATTCCTCCAGGCATAGACAATAATGTGCCTAGAAGGTTGAGGGTATTTCAATAAGGTAGTCTTTTGACCTTTCACTTAACTGGATAATTATATTGTCTCGAGTTTAAACAAAAACAACATACAGAAACACTTCCGAGGTGTGGTACTCTGTTTTGGCTAACTCGAGTTAACTGTGGGTGAATTCAAGATGGAGGGGGGGGTCCTTCTCTGGGCGGTGACTTGATACTTAACTCTGCTGGTACAATGTCAGCTGTGGATGAGCTCCGGCGATGTGGGCGGCCTTGGAAAAGGCCCGCGTATGTTGTCGTCTACCCTGGACTACTGTTCTGGGCTCGTTCTGAAGTCCTCTCGCGATTCCTTGTCGCAACTCTTCCCTTGGCACGGTGATTATCAACTTCGCTACTCTTCTCTCTTAATTGGCTTATATGCTCTCCAGCCTCCCTCCCTTAGTGTCTGCACGTGTCTCTCTTATTGGGGGAAGGGGGAGGTGGTTGTCTTCAGTACAAAGCCATTCAGTAATGTGCCATGGTTCGTTAAGGTTCGGGGGCAGGTGAAGTGGTGATCTGCCCCTTGAATTTACCATCTCAGCTTATTTGTCCGTGGTTTGGCTACAAGGGTGGTAGGGGTGAGGAGAATTCGTGGCCCCCACTTTCAATTGGTCAGCCATTTTCTCAGGCGTGAAGCTAGAGGTGCTCTTGCTTGGCTCTGCAATTTCTCCAGCTTTCCTACGTATTTACATAGCACTTTCCGGGTGCTCCGGCGATATGCCAGCTTTTACTTGGCACAACCTTGACACGTGTAACTGCGATCCGCTCTGACTGCCCACGTGCCTCGTGACATGTGTCAACTGNTTACTTGGCACAACCTTGACACGTGTAACTGCGATCCGCTCTGACTGCCCACGTGCCTCGTGACATGTGTCAACTGGTAGGCGCTCTGGAAGGGGGTCAGTGAGGCTTCTACTCCAAAATGTGTTACACGACAGCGTGTTGATAAAATATACAGCCTCCACTTGATGCACCAGCTGATGGTGAAAGGATACATAAACAAAAAGT
>NQII01003539.1:0-76973 GCA_002778355.1 Clitarchus hookeri
TGATAATGACATACGATAGCGCATTATACTGTCTATTTGTACAGTTGCAAACAAACAATGTTTGTTCGTTACAGCGCCTAAAATAATACAAGCAGGACCTGAACTCTACCGCAGACTTAGGACTGCAATTCCTCACCAAAAATTCTTAGAATATGATATAATTCCTATAGCATAAGTCTATTCCGGGATGTAACCGTCCTTGAAAGTATAGACATTGCAGATGTTTGTTGCTAGTAACACGGTCAGAATGAAAGATAAATCTGTTAGTTGGTGAATGATGTATTACGAAACGACGAAGTGCATACCGTAAATAAAATTTTGCGGCGATGTCAGACCTTGTTAATAAAAAAAAAAGACTGGGATTGGCGGCCAACTTGCACATAGAAAAGTGCCTGAGTTGTTCCTTTTGGCTTAGTAATCGACCACACATAGTAAACAAAACCTTCGCCATGTAATTTTACCATACACGTCATCGTTTTCTAAATTTTAATGCAAAATGCTCTACAACTGTAAACGTTACAATTTCGTATTAGAACATCATAAATTGATTTCTCGAAAACGGTGGCGTGCACAATAAATATATATAGCGCCCTATTTTAGCCTACTTTCCGAAGGAAACAGGCTTATGCAGTCACCTGAATGTCTGTCTGGAAAGGATGACCCCTCCTAAAAACTTTTAAACCCGATCATCGAATTAAGACCAACCTACGCCCAGTAATAAAAATTTAGTAATGATATCAGACTTTTATGCTTTTTAATCACACTGGGTACTTATTTTCAAAATGGCAACAATGCCAATATTAAGGGCATTATGTTATATCTCGGGAACTATTAAAAATAATTTAACCAAATTCGATACCTTGAAAGTCCTTTATATAAGTATTGGTCCATCACAAATTAGATACGTTAGCAGTGAATGCTACAAGGATCGAATTTAGAAACTAATAATCATATTAATTCACCCTTTTTGTAAAATAGCGAACTTTGAAAAAATTAAACTTTTCCATAGTATCTCGGGAACCATTAAACTAATTTCAACCAAATTTGGCACATTGACAGTAAATTATGGAGGCATTTAATTTTGAAACCGATAATCGTATTGGTACACGATTGTAGAAAATTCTGCCAATTGAAATATAATGTATTTATATTCTATCTCGTGAAAAATGGAATCAATTATAGCAACATTTGGTATACTGGCAGTTCATGGTATAAGCATTGAATTTAGAAAGTTTTAATGTTTATAATCTATTTTGGAAGAGAGTTCAAAATTAAATAATTGTTTTACGTTATATATATATATATATATATATATAACGTAAAACAATTATTTCATATATATATATATATAGATAACCGCAGAACTGCTTTCTGCCATATACTGCATAAACTATTGTAGACAATGTTTTTATATGGAATTTAAATAATTTAGAAACTTATTTTCAAATTGGGGGCAATATAGATATCTTAGTACTATTTGCAATATCAATATCTACTGTAGTAGCATGTGTATGTCTACTTAGTAATATGTGTACATTTAGTAGGCCCCGCGTACATCTCCATATGTAACAACTTCGTTACGTGCTGTAAAAGTGTAAGAATGGAGGTAATTAGGCCCATGAAGAGACACAGAGTGTAACACATGTAGGAACTGTAGTGTATGACAGAAGAATACTCACAAATAGCACAACAAAATAATATTGCAAAACATCCAGAAATATCACTAGGAAAAATATATTCTGCTGCTGGAAATAATTTACTCAGTAGAGACATTGTAAGAAAATGTTAAATTTAATTAAAATTCTTGTATTCAAATTAATTCTTTCAGATAGGAAAAGTTTCATCATTATTGCATACATGATTTTATCTGTAGCCCGAGCAAAACTAGCTTCTCTTATGACTGTCGTAATAGATTTAATTTATGCCTAGTAATTAAAAATGTCAAATATCCAGAAATATATATTCTCATCAATTTGTCTCTTTGTTTCACGCTAGCTGAGTGTTTTAAGCAAAATACAATTGATACCGGTTTATCCGTAGTTAAATTAAACAACGTTAAGTTCAACTTGAATTGAAATGTTCGTCTCTGCTTCTTGATAAAATAATTCGTAGACTTAACTCATAACAATATGTTCTCGACGTTCCTGGGGATCTCGTTGTCGGCAGTCGCATCCCCCTGGATGCAGAAGGACCTCTCATTAGGGGCTTCCTTATTCAGTCTCTCGGGCCTGTAGTGTCATTACAGTCCCATCACATTATAGAACACGAGGGAGTTCGTAATAATTCACCTATATGTATATGCGGCGGTGACCGATAAAGGCCTGTTTCTTCCTATATCTTTCCTCTTGTCTTCGTCTTCTTCAAGACGGCCTGTTTTCAAGTTCGATCTCTGTACTTATAATAAAATAAATATTAAAAATCTGTGTGCTAAACCCATACAAATGTCTTTCCGATAAAATAAGAACTAAAACGTAAACGAGAAGTGAAATTAAAAACCTATTAACATTGTTAATATGCCAACGAAAATAAAATCTCTAAAGTCAGATAACGACTTACAAATACATAAACAAGTAAATAATTGAAATCTGAATATGGTCCAATTTTACGACGTTACACTACAATACCGTTTAATCAGTTTTTACATAAAATGTTATGCTGAAAAGCATATTTTACCCGAATGAAATATGTCAAAATATAGCCACTTTATTCCGTCATTTTGTGATATCACGTGACGTGAAAAATGAAGTTTTAATGTCATTTCTTGGGAAACAAATACCGGTTCCTAATAAAATAGACTCCCATGAAACCAGGAATGTTTTGTTGGGTCACAGAATGTTCCAATACATAATGAAAATTGCACCACATTGGAAACTGGAGCTTTTATGTTTTATTTACAGAACCTACCAAACAATTCTCGACGACCTTTGCACATAAGTAGTGCTATATTAAGCCATGTTTTAAGTGATTCTGGCTTTTTTACATTATGGCAGTCATATACAAATCGTTTAGATAAGTCTTTCATATATATTAAACAATCTTTCCACTTTGAATTAAACTTAGTAATCTCAGAGTACCCATTAAAAGCATCAAAAATTTTTGTAGAGATCATCGTTTGCAGACTTTTTGTATGATAGTGCAATATTTAAGCCATATATCGGGAAATATCCTTCGAATTTCCACCCAATTCTGCACACAAGTAGTGCTATTAGAGGCCATGTATACTTACACGAATTACGTTATTCACATACTTGTTATAAAAAAAATGCCTCTGTAGATATTTTAAGTTAATAAAAAGAGTCTACCAAAAGGTAAGATATGTAAGGCATGTGTGCAGTTGCAATTATCTCAATATTATTACTTTTGTTTCTGGTCGCATCTCTAATTATATTGCTATCAACGATACATCGAAACCCATGTACCATCTTATGTTCAAAGAACTTCATCAAAATTGTTTGCATGCTTGTAGAGAAAAGTAGTTATATCGATAACTTCTTGGTTTTTACTATGTTCGATAGATTATCGTTCCGCAGTGAACAACCCACCGCAGTGCACGACGTCTACAAACACATTGACAGTATTACGTATATTATATCCCTGGTTAGACTTTTATAAAACTTCAGTTTTGTCACCACAAACATTCCCTAATCAAAAATTAATTATTATTATTATATCTGTTCGTTTTGAAGTACGGACATCAAAATAAAACTTTGAAAAATACCGCTGTCTCCTTCACGCATATATAATGAAGGATATATTTATTGACATGCGTCCAGTAAAATGGTAACGAGGGAGTAAATGTAGTGCCATTGCTTAACGTTGAAATGAAAGCAATATATATGCGAGCAAAAGCATTTCTTTTTTTACTTTTCTTAATGCATTGAAGGTAAGAGTTAAGAAATTTGTAACGAATGTACTTCAATTTAAAAATTTAACTTTTCATTTGACTGACGCATGAGGAGAGTGGCCAGCCCATGCCAATGTTAGTTAAACAGAGGCGCAATAATACAATGTGTGCGCGTGCAAGTACGTATATCACGGAAAAATTTTTTTTTTTATATTTATACCACATAGTGTTTATCTTATAGACAGTATCAGCTACTACCTTTTCCTCAGAAAAAAAAAATTTATAGATCTTATGGCTTTTGCAAAATGACATTTAAAAATCATAATTTTACGGTTTTAGAAAGGTACAAATAATGGAAACCATTTGACGTACAGAAAAATATAATTCTCACTGAAAGAAGTAACCAAGATATACTTTAAGAAGTCTTTAAAATTGCAGAANCAGAAAAATATAATTCTCACTGAAAGAAGTAACCAAGATATACTTTAAGAAGTCTTTAAAATTGCAGAAGGAAATGTTTTTGCAATTTAAAATAATTGCTAAAATAAGGAAATACTTGCATTGTTTAATTTTTGGCAAAACCTAAATTTTTAGAAAATTTATTTTTTATACATAAACTAAAATTAATTAAAACANCATTGTTTAATTTTTGGCAAAACCTAAATTTTTAGAAAATTTATTTTTTATACATAAACTAAAATTAATTAAAACAAAATCTTTCACATGCAATTTTTAAATTTACTGCAAATTGTTTTGTATATTTTATTTGTACATTACAAACCATTGCAATTTTTACTTTGATGTGTCATAATACAAATACCATGCGGTCTAAAAAGATTTTATCTGAGGATAAGATAATGACAGACAATGCCTACAAGTTGAACAATATTAGCATCGAATATTNTCTAAAAAGATTTTATCTGAGGATAAGATAATGACAGACAATGCCTACAAGTTGAACAATATTAGCATCGAATATTAAAAAAAAAACACGTTTTCCCTTGTCCAAAGTGCTCAGCTTAATTTAAACAGCATATAACAACATTCGAGGCAGTGTTGGGGAGAAAACCACAGGTGNCTAAAAAGATTTTATCTGAGGATAAGATAATGACAGACAATGCCTACAAGTTGAACAATATTAGCATCGAATATTTAAAAAAAACACGTTTTCCTTTGTCCAAAGTGCTCAGCTTAATTTAAACAGCATATAACAACATTCGAGGCAGTGTTGGGGAGAAAACCACAGGTGTGAATGAAGAACGAAGGTCCGGCATGTCACGTTTCTCCGCTCGAGTGCACGTCAAGTGTTGTTAGTCGGTTTTCCCGTCGTGGCAGGTCGTCCAACCTGTTCTCGCTGAGTGTTGTGCTACTTAAAGGAGAAGAGAATGCGCACACCAGAGCATACAAGGTTTATTACATTCGGGGCCGCGGTGATATAGTAGTCAGACTACTCGCCTCCCACTTACGCGAANCTTAAAGGAGAAGAGAATGCGCACACCAGAGCATACAAGGTTTATTACATTCGGGGCCGCGGTGATGTAGTAGTCAGACTACTCGCCTCCCACTTACGCGAACCNTGCACGTCAAGTGTTGTTAGTCGGTTTTCCCGTCGTGGCAGGTCGTCCAACCTGTTCTCGCTGAGTGTTGTGCTATTTAAAGGAGAAGAGAATGTGCATACCAAGGAGCATACAAGGTTTATTACATTCGGGGCCGCGGTGATGTAGTAGTCAGACTACTCGCCTCCCACTTACGCGAACCNGAGCATACAAGGTTTATTACATTCGGGGCCGCGGTGATGTAGTAGTCAGACTACTCGCCTCCCACTTACGCGAACCAGCTAGTAGTTCCAAATAAAAAATCAACACCTCACAAAAAGTTTGGAATATACATACAGACAGTGGCGTGTGGTGAACTGTGACAAGGTAAGCTTGCGTTAGCTCTCTGCTGTACCCTATTGCTTGCTGGGGGCCGTAGTGTCTTAGCGGTTAGCTTGCTCGCCTCTCACTAAGGCGAACCGGGTTCAATTACCGGCTCGGTCACTGCCGGATTTTTGCATGTGAGAATCTTGATGGACAATGCCGCCGGTCAGCGGTTTTTCTCGGGGATCTCCCATTTCCCCCGAACTTTTATTCCAGCACTGCTCCATATTCACCTCACTTCACCCTCATCGGATCTTTAGACCTCGATTAAAAAGAGTCACCGAAATATCTTCACTCTTCACTCACCCTATTTCTTGCTACTTGACACTTCCACTACTAAAAGGTAGTTCAGCATTTGACGCCACAGGATGTGTGTAAGTGGTTCCTTGGTTGCTTGTTGTGGGTGGTCGAATTACAACCAGTTTCCCTAAATTGCGCAGTGATTATTGGCTTTTGCTGCGTGCAACTAGAATGTACAGCCGTGAGCAAGCACCAGCTTACCTAGTAACAGTTCACCACACGTCACTTCTTACATTATGCAAAATGAGTATAGAATATACAAACAAGAAAGAAGAGCAATTAATATTTCTAATAAAAAAACCTTGTACCAAATATCTCAGACAAGGAATCTCAGACAAATATCCAAACAAGGAAGAACAACACAATTAACGTAATGGTGTATCTGACTAAGGAAGATTTCTTTGTTCACACTGCAACTTAGAAACGTGTATATCCTCCATGTGCTTTGTGTAGGTCCCTAACAGTGTAATCTTCCGAAAGATAGTCCTTCTAATCTGAGCAGCTCTTATGAGATCTAAACGTGTTTCTGGAGGTATTTGACAATTATAAAATGTTGTCTCCAACATTTCACAGGCATGTTCAATGCGTTAGTGCTCTCTCTGTTAATCACGAAAAATTTGCATAACCCCCAACCACCCGAACTGCCTTATATTACAATATTACAAAAATTTTGTGATGTGTATATTTTTTCGTTGCAGTGCCTAAAATTATACAAGCTGAGATCTGCCGACTAATTTCCGCAGACGATTCCTTATTAACAATTCCATAGAAAAGTTATATTTTCCTAAAGTCTAAGTCTATTCCAGAAGGATGTAACCATCTTTTAAAGTGTAGTCGAGGAAGAGGTTTATTGCTAGAAACAGCCAGAATAAGAGATACAACTCTTAGTTTGTTAATAATGCATTATTAAACGACGAAGTGCATACCATAAAAAATTGGGGTCCCGATATCATCCATATTTAAAAAAAGAAAAAGGTGATGGTACCTCATTTGCACATATAATTTTCTTTTTTCTGTTATTCTCTCTGGATTATTAATCTACGGTACACGATAAAGAAAAATGTCGCCTTGTACTTTTAGCCTACACGCCACACATATATTGAAATTAATGCAAAATATTTCATCACTGCATTAGTTGCTATTCAGTGTTGGAATATCATTGATTAATTTCTGGGAAACGGTGGCGTTCACAGTAAAAATAGGACACATATTTATGTTAACTATGTTCGATATATTATTGTTCCGCAATGAGCAAGCCGAAAATTGCCTGCCATTCCCGGCGGCTTCGCTCCTGTATTTTCGCATGTGTGAATCGTGTCGGACGAAGGCACTGGTCGGCGGGTTTTCTCGGAGATTTCCCGTTTCCCCCGCCTTCGTATTCCAGCGCTGCTCCATAATCACCACGCTTCACCCTCATCGGCTCTCAAGAACTCAATGTTAAGAGCCAACCATATCTTTCCCCTCCATTTTGTCCCATTCGGACTAAACCTTGCAACATACCTTCGAAGGGGTTATCCATTACATTTAAGATTTTAATATGATTAAATGTATTATAGATTAACATGAAAAATTTATTTATGAATATAAACTACCATAAAAAAGCGTATGTTACAAGAAGTGTGTTACAATCTCCATTCTGTGTTTTATACACAAATGCGTCTGAACACGTTCCATTCGCTTCGAAGGGGTCAGTAACCCTTTTCGACCCAGTTCACTTTGACCTAAACTTGCACAGCCCCCAAGTAGCAAAAAAGAGGTGGAATGGAACAAATTTAAAGTTGCCACTCACGGTATAACGCATGAACGTTATCCTATACGCTATGCACGGTAAACTACGCACTCTTGAAATAACTGCTAAGGATTAACTTGTATTCACATTGTGTATTATTCCACCAATCGTAAAATTTACATTTCAACGAGTATCATGACATTGTTCATGCAACGATGAAGCAAAAGTGCGAAATGATTAGAAATGTAAATATTTGAACTAATATGCTCATTCTTATACTTAAATGGATTAAGAAACAGCAATTAAAAGAAATAATTTTAGCATTCTCAAATGTTTGCTTAGCACGTCTTATTCAACTTTGAGAACTGGAACTACTTTCGCTCCTCCATTACCAACAACTTTACTGGGCGCCTGATAGTCAGTGCACCCGATAAAAATTTATGCGGGTAGGGATCAGTGATATTTTTCAAATGTTGTTTTCAAAAGGGCTCACATAACAGTGAACAGCAATAAAGTAATATTCAATATTCACGCCGATAACGCTAAACAGACAACGGCAGAACTTATGGTAGGTCACATGTAAGCAGATTTAGTATCTTTTTGCTGTTTGCTCGCAGCATATATACGACAAGCTGTCTCTATTCGTATTTCAAGTCAACTTCTCAAAGATAAGACAGGTTTATGAGATCATTTTCCTGTCTGTTTGTATGTGTGTATGCATGTGTGTGGTTGTGCGTGTCTGGGTGTTTGTTGATGTGCGTGTGTGCGTCCACCCTTTCAATTTTTGAACTCATGTACCGAATTGCACCAAAATTTTAAAACATATAGTACTCAGTAAGGACATATGACTTTTATTGTTTTAGATCACTTCGGAAACTTACTTTCAATATGGCGGCTGTTATAAATTTAGGAAATGTATAACCTATATAAAACAATATATTCTGCACTTATAAAACGTATAGTCCACCCACAGATCTGTAGATACTGTCATTCTGAAATGAAGTGACATTATTATATNATGGCGGCTGTTATAAATTTAGGAAATGTATAACCTATATAAAACAATATATTCTGCACTTATAAAACGTATAGTCCACCCACAGATATGTAGATACTGTCATTCTGAATTGAAGTAATTCTTTAAATCATTAATATTATTTTTAACCAAGAAGTGACATTATTATATTGTTCCCACGATACCACGTGTCATAATTATTTATATTACTAGTAGCGTAATTATGTATAACGAAGTGATTGTGTGATAAAGGAAAGATACCACGCCTGTCAGTGCTGTGGTTCTCTGTAATGCTGTCCAGGGAACATTCTTCATGAGCAACCAAGTTATCAGGTGGTGCAAAACATTCCTATAAGGTGTGTTTGTTGAAATGTCACAGAGCTGAACTATTGTATACACAATGCAATAGTATCCTTGTAGAGATCAAACAAACATTTTGTTCTTGGCGAACATATTTAAAGTGGTTGAGATTGACCAATCAAAGTTATCCTTTGCGGCTACAAATAATGTATTGCAGAAAATTTTTCTGCATTGTAGAGATTATTTTTCAACCCGACGATTCATGGTGACTGAGAACATCCTCCGAGTATGGTTGTCACTCATAAGATGCATTGCAACTACTAACTAGACACGACTCCTTACATCGCGACTTTATCAGGTACAATACCTGACCGATCTCACATCCACCACACTCGCCTGTAATTACAATAAATGACAAGGTGTGTGGCACGATACAGCTCTCTGTCACCGCTGACCAGCACTGAAATCACAGACTGTTCATCAGGGTTCGTGAACCGGAAGGCAGCAGCAATCATCAACATTAATATATCAGGGACCACCGTGGTGCAGTGGTCAGAATACTCGCCTCTCACCAAGGTGAACCGAGTTCGGTTCCTGGCGGAGTCGCTCCCGGATTTCCGTACGTGGGAATCGTGGTGGACAAGGGCTCTGTTCGGGGGGTTTTCTCGGGGGAATCTCCCGTTTCCGGCACTGCTACATACTCACCTCACTACACCCTCATTGGATCTCAAGATGTCACATTTTTAAAACACAATTTAAAACCCCCCAAATGTCTCCACTCCATTAGACTTAAAATGTTACTCTAAGGTTCTCGCCTACCTAGAACTATTTTCCGCGTTTGAGGTGGAGAAGCGCGGGAGCGATAAGGGCGACACTGCCACACACTTCAAGTGCGTCGTCACCACTACGCACAAGGCTCTGAACTGGCGTGCAGTGTTCTTGTTGTGCTGCGTGTACCTATGGGACTTGAAGCAATGAACCCCATCACTTTATAATGTATTTAACGCAAATTTTGTTTGTAAAATTTTGAAAAAATTTAAATTATAAAAATTATAACAAAGTTTGTTTCAACTTAAGTTCTTCTTTAAGTCACATAAATGGATATCTGCGATTTCTTTCAAATCCAACATTCAGTTAACCCCAGATAATGTTATAACTTTACCTATTATTTATTTTTAAATTTTTTTCAAAATTAAAATTTATGTATGGGCAAATCACGTGAAAATATTTTCACGGCTCTCTAAAGACCTTAACCATTAAATTTGAGTTGTAACATGAGGTTTCAACTTTCTTAAAATTTGAGATTTATAGGGGGAAAAGTACACATTTAAATTATATGTAGATGATTTAAGTATTTATTGAAAATTATTTTCCACAATATTGCCAGTCTACCTCGTCTCGTCCTCAGCCTATGCTTTAAATATTTATTGACAAATAAAGAAGAAGAAGAATGTATTTAAATCAATTACGTCAAACTATTTCACACATATATTAAATAAATTTTTTTTCTGATTTGGACGTCACTGACCTAAATAATATTATTCCGAATATTCTAAATTTTATGGTTTAGCAATTAAGAAATCAATATTAACTTTCTAGTTTATTTATAAACTAACACAATCTGTACTATCGTGACAACAATGGCTAACACGTGCTTTTTACAGCTAAACTCTATGTACAAAATGAAGTTTACGAATTACTGACTGACCCGCTCTTCAATGCGCAGCCCAAACTGATGGACACACATATATGAAAATGAAGGGTTTGCTCCCCCTTATGGCGCAGTGAGCTACTAAAAAATATATATTTTTAATTCAGCCCCTGAAATCTAGACAAGTGGTAAAACGTGTTTTCGAGGTTTTCTCAATAGATGATCAAACCTATGATATATTGATAGGTCTATGATAATTTATTTAACAGGTTAACTATAAAAAACGTAAAACCGATTATAAGAATTCTTTGGAATTCAATTTATTAGAGGGTGAAAAAGGGCAAGATATGTTTTCAAGGACTTCTTAATAGCTTATTAGCCTGTTGAGTGACCCTTATGCTTTTATCTTCAAAAGGTGTTTATACAAAAAATGTAAACACGAATTTCAGGTTTTTTTTTTCTACACCGAAGATGAGAGGAAGGCGTAAAATATGTTTTTGAGGACTCATCAATAGCTCTAACGCTTTGAAATACCCTTATGAGAAGTATGGTTTGGTGTTAGGATACAAGGGGATGGTGTTGAGGATTGAGAATTAGGGTCAATAACGTCGGGTGGTATCCATCAGGGATCTGGGTGACTGTGACCTTGACCCTGCACTAGTAACCTTGATCTCGTGCCCATGATCTAGGGTGATCTTTGACCCAAGACAAATCAATAATCCCAAAAATGTCGAACAAATATAAAAAAAAATTAAAATTGAAATATTCAAAAAAATTTAAACTTTAAAAAATTACAAGAAAAATTGCGAAAAGTATTTAAAGACTTACAGGAAGTCCATGGCGCTAAAAAAATTATCGCGTGGCACATATTCACTCCCTTCAAAACCACTACCACATATTAGTATTGGCTCCCTTCTAACATTTCATTGGATTTACGTCGCATGCCTTCCTCTCCCCCAACGCAAATTTGTGTTGGCTATCCTCGAACTCCACATTCACTGCCAATTCGTATTGCCTGTTAAGCTGTCCAAATTTCCCTCCTTCTCATTATATATTTTATTGGTTTCACATCAAACTCAACTCCCTCTCATCATCTCTTCATCATAATTTACAAACACAATCGCACCACACACCCCTCCCATTCCAAACTCTTCTCAAGATGATTCCTTCCCCTCCCATAATACATTTAGCCTGAACTACATGGGGTAATAACTCTCTTCCCCTCAATCACCCCACTGTATTCTGACCAATTATTTGCCCGCTCAATACCTTACCACTACTCATAATTATTTTCAGCACTATCTGTTAGATCATGTTAGTGAGGCAAGTAATTAATGGAATCAAACTCGCCCTTCACCATAAATCCTCATTTGATGCGACATGTGAAGAACCACTCTCACCCATCCCTCGTCTTTTTAACATTCAGTCAATTAATTTATTTTATGTCCAGCTATTCTGTTATGAATGAGCAAGGGGTATTATTGGAAAACTCATAATTACACATATGTCTTTAGTCCAACAACGCAAAAAATTTGCCAAAATTCCGAGTACCTGTTCAGATCAGCTAGCCATTAGAGGGAAATGTATTCTCATAAAATACATTACTGCATGTAGTTGTAATAAGGGAGTTCGAGGACAGGTAGTAGGTGCCAGGAGTAATCCGGCAACTCGGCTGACGTCACAGGTAGAGGTCGCGGCCGGCAGCCTAAGGCGACCGTGTTATCGACAGAATGACTCGTTTCACTACAAAAATCACCTCCTAAAGTAATTTTATATGCACAAACATCAATTTAAATCAAATATGCTAAACACTGGAAAAACAGCCCGATCAAATCCTCAAATGAGAAAAACGGATTCGAGGTTCTCTTATGCGAGAGCCAAAAGTCCTCAGACCAGCAAGATACGAGGTGGCTTCTTTGATTATTCCTTCTTATGTATTCAATGTTACATGTGAAATTATCGTTTAGAGTTTCACAGAAAGCCAGTGCGTTTAGATTATGTTAGGGTATCAGACCCCAAAAAATTAATCTTTTTATATTTGTACAAAATATTGTTCATCTCGTACGCTTTGTATAAGATGATATTTTCCTCGAATAAAAATATTGCCCTTAATATTTTCTGAACAATTTTATGCGAAATACAATATTCTTCTGTTTTGTCAGCCGTAAAAACAAATACTAGCTAAGTTAGCCCGTTATGACAAATTTTTCAAAGTAATCTAATTCTATGGGGTACGGCGTGTCACATATATAAACACCAAATAACAAGCCGTTTGCCACATTTTAAATATAAATATAAAAATTTGTAGCATATTGCTACATTTTTTTCAAAATCTATTAATTATTATGTTGTGATTACGTAAGTGCCACGTGGCAGCCCATGGAATAAATTAACTTAGTAAATTTTTTTCACCTGTACAACTTAGTTTATATATTGTATTACGGCTGCTGCAAAACAGAATCATGTTGTATTCTACTTAAGGATATGAAATGTACAAAATATAATTTTTTTTTATTCTTGGAAAATGTTTTCATATACAATGCATACATGTTGAATAATGTTTGTTAGACTACAATTATATAATAATAAAGGTTTTTGCGGGTTTGACGTCTTTAACAGTATAGGAACTTCAAAATTAAGTTTGCAGATGTATGTAGTTATTGGCATTTTAATTTCATTCAGCAATAACATCGTACCTCTTTTGCATTAAATTTTGATGTGCATGCTTAGAGCACTTAATAGATTATAATGATACCGTGTGGCGACGAACGAAAATATGTAAAATTTTGTGAATTGTCTACAAAATTTAACCACTATTGTTTGTGACACTACGCTTAATTTCGTGTTATGTATAATTTGTCACGCATTTATATAACGCCTTTGTTTGAAGACTTTTTTTACGTCACACACTACGTAAGAGTCGTGGAAGGAGTCTGATATCTTCTACCCACAACGGCCAACGGGGTTCGATTCCCGGCTGTGTTGTGCCTGGATTTTTACATGTTAAAATCGTGACGGACGATGCCGTTGGTCGGTGGGCTTTCTAGCGAATTTCCTGTTAACCCCGCCTTTGCATTCCGGTGCTGCTCCAAGCCTCTGTTAACCCTCATATGCTGTCAATAACTCGATCTAAAGACCATTCGAACATTTTTAATGTCTTCAATCATCTCTACTTCATGTTTTAGCAGCTCTTGCTTGAAAAATGTTTCCTGCTTTATTAAATTCCCTGATTTTTCTTGACCAATAGAATTCCCTTACTTTTCCAGGTTTCCCTGCTTTTCCGGAAGGATGGCCACACTTAATAATGTGAACTCACATGTTAAGAGTGCGAGACAAGTATTTTAAAAACGGCGGTCGTATTTACAATTAAGAATAAAATACTATACGTACGAAACCATGTAACGTATTTCAACTTACCTTTGTCTGCTGGCAATACTATTAAAATCGCCAAATTTGTTTACCCAAAAGTATATTTCCTCTGTTTTGTAAGATAATACAGCATAAACAAATAAAATTTATTTTTATCTCGGGAAACAATCATACAATTCCTTCTAATTTGACAAACAGATAATACTACGGTAGGCCATAACTAATTGATAGGGTATATGCCTAAAACTTAATATCAGTTTTTTTTAATTTAGTTCCATGGAGGCCAAAAAGGAGTAATTTTAAGATGTTCAGGCATTTATTTTAAAAACAGTGGTCACATAAACTTCTAAGCATATCATATTATGACTACGAAACAATGTAACCAATTTCAACTTAACTTTGTTTGCTGACAGCATATACGCAAGCATCAAAAAGGAATCTACAATAACACATTTGTCCGCCATTTTGTGAGATTGCACCACATAAAAAATTAAGTATTCATGTCCTATCTTCGCAAAATGTTAACTGGTATCCTCCTAATTCAGACAATAAATTATACTTTTGCAGTCCACCTAAATATTATATGACCTAAGTAGGTAATAGCATATTTTCCAAATCAAAGCAATGTCAATATTTCTGTCAGTATAGCAATGTCCTAAACAACTTCAACCAACGAAATATGCATCGCTATTTATGGCAAAATTGCTTCTGAGTACAATAAAAAGAAAATAATCATGTGTAAAGCACCAATTTTAATTATCAGTAGGAAATTTATAATAATGAAAAGGTTTTATCTACAAATAGGGTTTTTATAAGGACATGCACAAATAAACCATGAAATGTTATGTAAATATTATAACCTTCAAATTATCTACGGCTCTAAAATTTTGTAAACAGTATAGCAGATGTAGATAAATTTATCTACTTTTTTATACAGCTTTTAGTTTGAATTCATAATGAAAAATACGTGAGTTTCAATTATATCACTTTAGCATTTTGCAAAATCCAACAATAGTTAATTTACATAAAATAAAAAATTACAAAAATTAAATAATCACATAACAATTCATGTTTAAAAATGCGATTGTGCACTCAACTATAATAAATTGCTATTCGCGAACAAGGAATATAGAGGTTTAATCCTGAATAAGATTAAATTTTTTTATTTATTTCAGAATTTATACTTAATGCATAATATATATATAGTTGTGGAAAACCACCAAACATATGTAAAGCTAGAAATTCAAGGACGTGATAAAAAATTGGTGTTAATTAATTTTGCTCATGTTACGTGCATTTCTAAAATAATATAATATATTTAAACAATTTAATCATCTTCTATTAAATCAGACTTATCAATAAGTTTATCCCTTATTTGAATTTTTTATTTTTCCTGCATATTTACCACAATACCACAAGAGCATAAAATTATATGTAAATCATCGTTGACAGAGATAATACATTATCCAATAAAAATATAACATGGAGTATTCTAGAAAATAGTATTTTTAGGTAGAACCAAAGTAACTATTGTGGGATTAACCAGCAAACAACTTACTTATTGCATTGTAGTGAAACCATTGTCGATCAATTAGTTGAATTATGATAATGATGAGTGGTATANAGGACAACACACAAATGCAAGCCTGAAGAACTGTCAACGTTTAAGGCGGTTCTTGAAATAACTGCACAAAATATAGAGCTGACTAAGACCAGGAAGGTACACACCAAGAGAAACAGAACTGACAATCCAAAAGTGCCATTGACNAAAATATAGAGCTGACTAAGACCAGGAAGGTACACACCAAGAGAGACAGAACTGACAATCCAAAAGTGCCATTGACTTGGTCAACAATTTCAAATACTTTTTGGTAAACTGCCATGAAGTGAACAATTTTTGATGATTGCGTATTATTAAGTATGGGATGCAGTAGGTCTTCACTATTCAGTACCTCTCTTGTAGACGTTTGTGGCATTTGTATTATGCTAACACAAGTTTGCGACCTACATGACACAATTGCGCCTATGATGTTGGNGTAGACGTTTGTGGCATTTGTATTATGCTAACACAAGTTTGCGACCTACATGACACAATTGCGCCTATGATGTTGGGACTTACTTGGATTGTGTTTCGTGCCTGAGAGATATCAAGTTGAATAATTAATTTATTTAATATGTTTATTTGATCTCGNTTACTTGGATTGTGTTTCGTGCCTGAGAGATATCAAGTTGAATAATTAATTTATTTAATATGTTTATTTGATCTCCAATACGAAGGACAAAGTTTACCAAGTAATTTGTTTGTGCCAGAATAGGGAATTGTACAGCATAGAAAGAAATCATCAATGGGTATGAAACCAACTCGTGGGATAGAAAGTTTGCTCTCAAGTCTANGAAAGTTTGCTCTCAAGTCCAAAGAAAAGAAGATCATGCAGATCAGCATTGATACGACAAAAGCAGAATAGTAGCGTGAACTCTTACTATATCGTTTGCTTGGATTTTGTAACAACATACGGTCAACATACTGTAGCAAACGATTAATTTCCTGTCGCCGACTACCACCTGATAGATTTGTGATCAGAGTTACCAAGCATGTAGCATAAATCGCGCACACCCTAATGGCAGCTAAAACATCACTCGTTCGAAATTTCCTTTGTTGTGATAGGATACGATAAAGGAGAGCAATCCACGTGACACTGGTCACTACTGTGGCCAGGACGTAGCCGACTGTAGAGGGAAGTCCTTCCATAACTACTACAATCCTTGCGGCAAACCTCTGAATGGCGAGGGCAGCAGTTTCAGGCTTAACTGCCTTACGCACTGCTCGCAACATCCTGAGACATGGGAATGTATGTGTTGACGAGGAACTGTCAATTCCAACCTGCAATTAAATAATAATACAATTATTTAAAACCTGCATTTATAAAAACAATTTATATACTATAACACAAATTCTGTTTCTTGGACCCATTGCCTTTCTGCAGTTTAACTGTTACTTAAGTTGGCAGGTCACAAAAATCCGTGATATTCCTTTTTGAATCATATACACCAGTATGAAAAACACTGGGTGATTGTGTACATGTTAGGTTTAGAACACAGAGGTGCAGCAGTTGTGTAGTGGTTAGACTGCTCGCCTTCCATGTCGGTGAACCGGGCTTTCACACTTGGGAATCGTGGTGGACGTTGCCACTTGTCATCGGGTTTTTTCGGGATTTCCGTTTTTCTGGTTTTCGCATTCCAGTGCATCTCCATTCTCAGCTCACTTCACACACATCGGCTCAAGATGTTGTAGTTAAGAGCAGTGCAAATCTCTCCACTCCACCCAACTTAAAAAATTGCATTTTAATGAATCGCTCTCCGAAAATGTTTTACATGAGCACCTGTATCCATTCCATACGCGACTTAGAACAAGACACAAATAATACAATCCAATCTTTAATTAATTTGCAAAACTTAATTATATTGCTACTACCTTCTCGTGATAATGTGTGTAGTTTATTTTGAAAGGTACCAGATGTTTTGGCTTGTATGGCCAATAAACCTTGACGCAGAACTTATAACAGAACGGGTAAGCCAACATTAAAGTATAATTTTATAAACTAACACAGTCTAACATCTGGCTGCTCAGTACACCTGGGACCTTTGCAGTGTAACTTACTCAAGCATATTCTTCCTAGCTTAATATCACCCACACATCAAGACATAGTAGCTAACAAAAAGTATACTAAGATGTGAGAGTTATTAGGATAAACATACCCTGTAAATTCCATTACACTATAATTCATTTATTACATCATCTTTAATAATAAGGCGAAGAAACGTTTGCACTTCTGAGAACGAATTGAAGACTGGTGTGGAATAATTCCAAACCAGCACTTTGTTAAAGTGAACAAAATTAAGGAATCGACGAACATCATCGCTTGAACGAATGCGTATGCTCTGTTTTATATAAATATTCACTTCGATAACCTTGGTTTTATAGCATAACCGTGATGTTATTGGGCAAGAAGCGAAGGAAGAGGCACATGCTACATATAGCCTACGACAGCAGAACAGAAGTGAGTTTGATAAGCCCTAGTGTTCTCTGGATAGACAAGCACACTCTAACTCTGCTAGGCATGTGATTCGGTAACTATCTCATACAAGTTGACTTCCATATTATTAAATCATGTAGTTGGCTGGTGAAGAATGTAGTTTGTTCTCCTAACAGAATGTACATGTAACAAATCTTTTCTGAGATAATAAATAATGTTCCTGCAAGTGACTATTTAACAAACCTAACTTGTGATCAACTAATGTTTACATTAATCAGAAATTATATTCGTGATACCATTTTAATACCGAACGATAACAAGTAAAAAGTTTTATAATACTAATAACCTTAAAAAAAAGGAAGCTGAACATTAATATGTACCAGGGTTTTGATTGCGGGAAACTAAGATCTATTCCAGAAGGCTTAATGAGATTCATTTGTATTATTGATGATGCCTAAAGTTGTGTTTTTAGAAACAATCGAGAACTAATTCCCAGCAAGCTGCCTCAGTTTTAGTAAATTCTCAGACATCAGAACAATAATGTTTTCTAAGCAGTATAATCAGAGAACCATTAATGACAATGGCAATAATCGAATTTTTTTTCACCTGACCAATAAGCGGGTGGGTTATGACATATGTTTTAGGTAAACCACGTGAATATTTCGGTTTTCAAAAAAAAAAAGCTTACAAAATAGTTTATACATGTAGGGAGTTAAACAATGCATCATCCACTATAGGAGCTGATACATTATGAAAAATATAGTCGAAAATATACAGGAAACCGTATGAAAACTGGGCTTTGGAAACGCATTTTTGGCGAATGAGTGATACAATCCCTACAAAGTCTACAGCAAAAAGGTGACTTATGCTTCCCACGTTGCATAGACACATGCGTAATGCTGGCCGTCCTTGGTCTGTGCGCACTGTTCGGCTTGAAGGAGTGATACGTCAGCACACCAACGACATGCCCTCATAGTACACGCTCCATAGCGCGCCAAATGGGCGTGTCCCATTCAACTGCGTGGGACGTACTGTCGGTAAATCGCNCACGCTCCTTAACGCGCCAAATGGGCGTGTCCCATTCAACCGTGTGGGACGTACTGTCGGTAAATCACCGCCATTCCTGCCGCTGGCAGAAAGCACAAGGCATTCAGCGAAAATACGTTTTCAAAACACAATTTTCACAGGTTCATATGTCCTTTAATAATCTGTTTAGGTATATGGTAACCCATATATTTTCGACTTTATTTTACAAGGTTTTACCCCCATAGTTTGGGCGTTTTATGAACGAACATTTTGTATCGAGAGACCTAATTATTCTTCGTCCCAAAATTGTCAGAGGGGAAAATATATTATAAAATATCTTCACAGAAAGGACGTCTGCATAATATATCTAAAACCAATAATGCTCCAGTGAGCATCAACTATATCCCCAGAAACGTAGTCGTCCCAAGCTATTTACTGGAATATCATTAAAAAATTAAAATGTAAATCAAATAACATTATTTAAAAAGGTTTAATATGCTTTTATATTTCTTTTCAAAGTATCTTTATCATACTCATTTCTAGGAAATAATTTTCAGANAAAAAGGTTTAATATGCTTTTATATTTCTTTTCAAAGTATCTTTATCATACTCATTTCTAGGAAATAATTTTCAGATTTGCATATATTTTTGTTATAACATTATTTCTTAGTTAGCATTAAATATTTTTTATAAAATTGAATTAGTTCGACTGAGTTACCTTAATATCGAATATTATACTGAAGTTTCTTCTTTAATAGACTACTACTATTTATTAACTTCAATCCTGAAGTGATTATCCGTTTATATACGAAAAATATTTTATACATAACGAAGAAAATTTATTAGTGTGTTGGTGTTTTGATTTCTGAAGAAAAACCAATAAATATAAATTTAAATCGCATGACATACCATAGTATTACTACATTGTCAAATGTGGCGAGAATTGTTTGAGTAGTTTTTGATATATCGCGTTAATGAATCATTTTTCTTGTGGTACTAACTTCCAGCATGGCGGACTAACATCAATGTGCATCTCTAAATGCATATATTATAACTACATCCACTGCCAACATACAATATTTTGTTAAAATCTTTTTGAATGGTTCCCGAGATATGACATGTCATACACATTTTTAAAACGGCTGCTTTTTTGTAAGTAATCGCACAGCGTGGTCAAAAACTATAAATGTGAGATGTCGTTACTTAGTATTATATGTTTACAGAGTTTGGTGTATTGGTTTTGTCCACTAAAAAGCGCGCACACAAATGCACACAGCCACGTACATAATACACACAGTAACACACAAACACAGAGAGGAAAATGATCTCATAGTCATTTCCTTCTTTCGGAAAGTAGGCTAAAAATGTATTTTTAAGCATTTTTGGCCAAATAAAAGTTTTCTGTTTTTGTTGCTGCAAAGTTTAATATTAAAAAAAAATTTTGTTCATATTTTTAAAACAATTATTAAAGTTAAATTTAGTTTATACGAATTACATTGTTATCAGACCTTGAGGTATATTTATCATTGTGCAAGGGGAGAATTTGTTATCCATAAGAATGTATTTTTTCCTCAAAAATATCCCATAGATGACGACGGACATGTGACATAAATGAGACGTGTTGCCTGGGTCGTTCTTAGCAGGCCCGCGCTTCTAGGCCTCGGATAAAATATATAAGCCTTTTTAGACATGGTTCACCATGAATTCCGTTTACATAAGAGACGTATACAAGGTATATTTCCATAAAAAAGTGTGGTTTAAAGAGAATGTACTCACCTAACTTTTAGCCAATAACAGAAATATAAATTAACTTGTTTTATGTGAAGTAGGGATTTATTAAAAAGCATAATTTAGTATTTTTTTAAGTGTCACGGGAAATAGAAAAGTAAATGTCAATTTCAAATATTTTAAATATATAGAATACATTTTTTCATTTCTCCTGTCGTTAACTGGCTGAAGGCCTTTCGCACATGACAAGAAATAAATCGTGCACTTCTTCACTAAAAGATTCTTCCCATACGACAAATATTCGAAGGCCATGGACCATATAGTAAAGAATTCCTTTAGTTTCGAAACATACATGTTCATTAGGTACCAATTTTTCTAAGTAAACCGTGCCGTAAGTGGCATTGTTAAACGTTGTCGTAATTCAGGTCACTATGGGATTTAAGAAACACTGTAACCAACCTTCGAAAACCCTGGGAAGCTGTCAGAATGTAGCATTTCGTCGCAGCTGACCACGTCCCTCTAAGGACTGTAGGCTACTGGTATTGGTTAGTGTTGATGAGTAGGCTGTGTTCAGCTATGCGGCACAGCTCACTGACAAGAATATTACGGAAACCTGGCTGTCAACAATAGGCTGGGGTTAAGAATCACTCAATACCTGCTGGCATCCTAGATGTTTGCTCTTCTAAATTGTTACCACGTCAGCATACTGCATTGTGTTTCACCAGGACCAGGCCTCAATAATTACCACGAATGAAACTGCATTTATGAAAAAGCAGATCATACAACAATAACTTACCAGCCAATAGCTTCCCTGAGATCTAAGTTCACCAACTTGGCAGAGCGCGTGCTCTTGTGCTCTGGACTATAATGCTTCTGACCCTCTCTGTTCGTCAGACATTCTACTGCGTTCCCGTCACGTCATCGATTTCCTTTACGAAATTGCTTCAATATAGGTAGTCATGTGTACCTCCGTTCGATATTCCCGGTCTCCCGAAAATACCATAGTAATATTCTTTTTTTTTAAAAGACGTGTCCTGAGGCGTTGTTTATTTCCCTGCACATCAGGTCTGCCTCGGCAGTTAGTTGATTTAGCCCGCATTATTAAAGTTGTTCTCTCCAAGCGAAAAAGTATAAATAATATCAGCGAGAAATATTTTTTCACTTTTAAGTTTCTAAAGGACCCGCTCTGTCAGTATGGCCACACCCCGTGCGATTTTCATTTCCATTATCATGTCCTTATCCGTTCACGATTCAGTTTTCATCTAAACAGGATACGCTTTCCATTCGCTTGGGTATACCAAAGAGCAGAAGGAGATAAGTGTGTGTGTGTGTGTGTGATGTTTGAAGATGATGTTTACATTTAAGTTAGATTTAATTTATTATTTCAATTTAAATATACAACCTTTACTACCTCGCTGCAAAATGCAGAGATCTATGTCCACACAGTGATTTAAGTGGAATATTGGTGAATCGGTAGCCATTCTTTACGACTCACATATGAAGGCATACTGAAAAACATCCTCGACCGTGGCCCCTTGTAATGAGAAAATCGTAGATTTGAGTTTAACTCCATGTAACTTCGATGGGGTATAACATATTCAACATTGTAGAAAAATTAGTTAATATACATGTTTTTTTACAGGCATTTTTGCAGAATAGTACCAGGTGTAAAGCATTTAACATTTTGCCATATTTCCGGAACAAATTATCGTAATTCTGCCATATTTTTTACACCAACAGAGCTATGGAAGACCATGAAAATGTTCATGTTTTAAGTTGGGCCGAATATTGATTTTCAAAACGGCGGCCACATAATCATTAATGTAAATTTGTCATAGCTATATATTAAAGAATTTAAACAATCTTATGCAAGTTTGTTTGTGAAAAGTTTTGTAATATAGCATAACATAAGAAAACAAATTTCCTGTGACATATCTCATTGGCCAATCAACCACTGAACACAAAATTATTTACACAAGTATCACTATGGTAGGCCATGTAATTTTACATGTTTTAAGCGTCTCAGACACTTATTTTGAAAATAACGTCTGCGTAAATATTTCAGGTTGGTAAACTTTATCTTTCAAATTATTAGACTCACTATGTCTGAAGTTGATGCTCCGAATCTTGACTCCGTAATGCAGTTGATTACATGCTAGCCTATGTTATGAGATATTCTGTTTTGGAGTCCTGAATAAGGCACATGAGTATTTGTAATTGTATTTCTACTGTTGCATATGTTTCTGGTTTAATTTATATAAACCATCAAAGCTTTTAAGAACTACATTACAAATTATTTGCACTGATATAAATTAAAGTAGGACATGACAGTTGTATTAGTATCTTCTTGTTTTTTTTTGTTATCCCATTCTACCGGTTATACCTCGAAAATATGCAAAATGATCCTTATCCCTGAACACGTCAATATACAGTGTTACATCTGATCGAAATAGTATTATTTTTTTAAATCCGAATGTAACAACGGAAAATAAGATAACATAACTAAAGCTGGGTTTACAATCGAAAAATCATGCCGTAAATTATGCGTTAAGACGTGTGCAGAAGAAACGAAAAAGGGTTACGATATGTATTGGTTTCCAATGGAATTTAGCAGGTCGTGTGAGTATTTGTGGTTTCCAAGTGTTAAAATAAATGGCTACATTTTATATCTTAAGTGGAACTTATGACACGATGACCAATCAGAACAGAGATGTCGGTGGTTGATGGTGAGATACTGTTAAATACAGTAATTTAAGTAACAAAAATATTAGAAAGGCGTGTGTGTGCACATGTATACAATTACACTAAAGAGTAAAAAAAATGGTATAGGCGTGCGTGTGCAAATAACAGAGGTATGGAGCCAATCAGAGTAACGCAGTGCGGTCGGCAGCTAGATCGGTTACTGTTGCTACAATGGCAGGTTATCAAAATTTAAGTGAGTTTGAACGTGGTGTAAGAGTCGGTGCATGAGAGATGGGACATGCCATCTCTGAGGTAGCGATAACATTTGGATGTTCGCGTACGACCATTTCACGAGTGTACCGTGAATATCTAGAATCCGGTATAACATCACATCTTCGACATCGCTGCGGCCGGAAAAAGATCGTGAAAAGACTGGACAATCGACGACTAAGTGAATCATTAAACGCGACAGATGTGCAACCCTTTCTCAAATTGGCGCAGATTGGATTTGTGGACTGCCGTGCAGGATTCATGGTGTGGATTGCCTCCTGCATACCTTCAGACATTAGTCGAGTCCATCCCACGTCGTCTTGCGGCACTTCTGCGTACTCGGGGGACCCTACACGATATTAGGCAGATGTACCAGTTTTTTTTATCTCTTCAGTGTATATTGGTTCACAAAAAGGAAGCTTCTCTGAGAGAAAATGTGTGCTTGAAGAATGTTCTGCGTTAATATGGTTGTGATATACGATGTTAGGTTAGGAACAAAAACACATATGTCAGGCTTGTCCCCTGTTTCCATTGGCTGAAATCCCTCACTTAAGCATTAATTGAAAACTGCAAATACAGAGGATCTGTTTTCGTATGCCAGATATTCGCCAACTGCATAAATCTTAACGAATATTTTTTTTATATAAACCCAGCTTAAGCCCGGCACCATGTATATTCCATTGACATAGCTATGCCACACCCCTTAAAAACCCTACCCCGTCACGCCTCTACGCACGACCTCTCAATTTCCATAGATTACTCAATTTCGGGAAGAGTCAGATAGGAGGCATCTGAGAAGTTATTAACAACTTCGAATTTCACGTGATAAATCAAATATTATTCGCCTAATTTTAAGTTTTATTTTAACATTTTAAAACAATAAATATACAATGTCAATCATATTTACACACAACCATACAGTGGTGAGCGTAAAAAAAAGCGAGCGGTCCTTATGGTATTCAAGCGACCTGCATTTAATGATATTGAAGAAATATCGCTTACGGATGTAGGACGTGACTTTATACAACCTGTATCTCAGAACTATTCGAGAATGAACTGAAAATCTATAAACACGATGCCGGTAACTTATCACTTCCGTGCTTGCAGGTATGTTTTCTCTGCCTGTTGTAACATGATCTGTACCTAAAAATAGATTTTCTTACAACGCAATCTAAGAAAGAGTGTGTGTGTGTAAATATATATCAATTGTAGTGTACANGGTATGTTTTCTCTGCCTGTTGTAACATGATCTGTACCTAAAAATAGATTTTCTTACAACGCAATCTAAGAAAGAGAGTGTGTGTGTAAATATATATCAATTGTAGTGTACATATATATATATATTAGGGTGGTCCACGATTGAATGAAGAAAAAATGAAGTTGACCTAGAGGTCACGCCACCCTCTCATGTTGTTACACATATTTATATCATCATATGTGCAACATTTCAAATAGTTATCTCTACTAGAAGGGGATGCTCATCGAATCGGAAATATCAAAATTAATTGTGAAATTAATAATTATAGTAGGAAGTAGGGAGTTAAAATGAATACAGATAGTTGTTGAATAATGTGGTTTATTACAATAAAAATACTAAAAACCACCAAAAATACAAATTTTACATAGAGCACGTTGTTTCTTTATTTGTGATCACATTTTGGTAGTGACATTTGGTCGTCTCAGAGGACACTTTTTTCCTATTCTGTTCGACAACACGCAATATAATTTGCTTTTCGTCTTCCTATTTTGTGAGTAACTTATTATAATCTTCGAATTTAACTGCAAGAATGAGTCTTTTATATCAAGAAGAGAGAGTGTTTGCGACGTCCTTTTTGATACAAAGGTTCACAAGGTGGTCTCACTTGTTAAAATTGCAGGGTTACCTCTGAACAAGCGAGAGCCAGTTTCAACTTTCATCACCTCAACAATGACTGCTTTCTCAATACATGCCACCTTGTCAGAAAATAAGGCAATTCCTACGAGCTCGTCGGACAAGTACAATATGTGACCTTCTAAGACACCTTCGCAGCTTTCCAAAATTTCCGCATCGATGGCTTCGTATGCTTTGAAATTTTTCCACAGTTGTAGATCATTACCTGGTGCTTCAGATGCCAAAGGAGCTTCAACCCATGCTTTGGTATACAGCAGCGCAACAAAAATGACTAACCGAGAATGTTCTTTCTCTTCCCATTTTGGTCAGCCGTATTTGGAACACACACATTATGTTTTACTTCCTCGTAATCCTCGTGTGCATCACTGGGAGGGCTAGTAAAGCTGGAATCAAGCAGTTGTTGGCTTGAAACTGCCGAAGTGGAGGCAAAAATTCAGCAACAGACTTTTGTCTCAGTTCCTCGGCCGTCGTTTGCGTTTTTGGACGCATTCTATTTGTTTCTCCAATTTCTTGTCTAGCGAAGTTATAATCATCTTGCGCTCGCCTCTTTGATCGACAAGAAAGTCGCTATTTTCTGTAATCATTATTAAGTTAGAGGCGTCTGCGTAGGAAATATCAAAAAGGTCATCTAGATCTTTAATAAACAACATGTCTCTGTATTTTTGCGTTTAAGAAGCTCTTGTTTTATTTTTATTTAAAAGCAGCCACGTTTTATGAATTTTCTCCAATTTTTCAATGCAGTGTTTCGGTTGTTTAGTCGGCATACCAGACTTTTGTCAAATCTCAATTAATTCTTCTATAAGAAAATGTGCAGAATCTCTTACGTCTTTTTCTATTTTAAAAACTTGTGATACCGTTGTAGTACTTGTCTTAGCTTCGGAAGCTTATTCAGTTGAGATAACGGCTTCTGTTCCCGAAAACCGAACAAAAAAATGTAATTTTTATGTCTCGAAGAGGAGGCTAATTTTAAGCACTGGTACACTATTTCACTGAACTTTTGACGTCTTAAAGTCACTTCTGTCTTATGAGAATCTGTTAAACTTTAATTTACACTACTAAAGTTCACTTTAATATGTAAACGTAACCTGTAACAAACAACGCTAATGTTAATCATTTTCTAAAAAAACTCATAAATTGACACTCCTTGAGTACCCTCTTGCACTAAACCTAGAAATTTGAAATAACACATCTGTAATACAAAGGGCAGAGATAGCAAAATAATAAGGTNAAAAAAAAAAAAAAAAAAAAAAAAAAAAAAAAACTAGGACCACACTTATATATATATACTTTGAACTTTCGAGTAAAATTTTTTACATGTAATATAACAATATTTGTAAAAATTTTATATAAAACGTACAATAATTGTTTTGCCATTTTTAATGTCTTTAAATTATTTGTTTCTAAAATAGAAAACGTATGGAAACATTTATTTAAATTTTTTTAAATAACGTTTATATTTTTATATTAATTGATTGACGTCTCTACAGCCACCTGTTGTAACGTGACCTTGACTTTAAATGTATATATATGAAAAAAGTGCTAATTTTTTTACAAATTTATTAGCTATCCTAAATGTCAAATAACTCGTTCAGGGAGTGGAACTGCGTGAGTAGAGGCAAAGAATTAATCCAGTATTTTCCAGTCCTACCAAAAATTAGTAGGATTTTCCATATTAATACAGAACGCGATGATAAATTAAATATCATCGCCCATCTGCAAGTCATTCCCCAATAAAATTAATTATATTGGAATATTTACGAAAATCTGGAATACAAATCCGTCTTTAGGTTAAAGCAACATTCTGAAGGAAGTCAACGATGCAATACATGCACAACAAATAGAATTTTCCACACTATATCAATCTCATTACTGGACAATATCCTCGTCTGCTTAAGGGCCCTGCCTACTGGCTGACAGCTGTGAAATATAAATAGAAAATCCCATGTTAAGGAAACTTCGTCTGATTGCGTTATTCTTAGAGTTTGGCGTTCCAAACAAACTGTATTCTTCGCGTATTTTTTAAGAGATGATCCCTACGAGCATATATTTTCCTTATAGATAGACAGTATGTACTGTTGTGCAAAACATACATTTTAAAAATTCCTTGCAAACAGCTTATTCTTGTTACGGAAATATCTCCGCTGTAGAGAACTTCTCGTAAAAAATTTGTAAGAATACATTTTGTTGGAAACGTTTATCTTTAAAATAAACGTCCTGTGGTGAAATTTCCTTAACATGGGATTTTCTATTTAAATGTCGCAGCTTTCAACCTGTAGGCAGTTCCCTTAATATCTATGGAGAATATACTATTTAGTATGATGTGCTAGAGTATTTCGGTTTTCATAACAATATTGTGTAAATTGGTTTTTACGAGGCTTGTTGTTTGCCGACAGTTGTCAATAATTATTAGCGCTGCATTATATACATCCGAACATAATAGTTCATCAACATAGTCTACTATCAGCATATCACCATCTGTTGCTTTTGAATCGTGTAACAGTAGCAGAAAATTTGTTGTAAAATATTACATCTAACAGCCAATACACGTCAAGCATGATTTAAAGAAGATTGCTAAACATTTCAGAAAATTGTAGAAAATTCTGCAACAAAAGAATGTATCACATAAAACTGTACTGGCCTTAACGTGTTATAAAGAGCCCGCATTAACCTTTTCACTGTATATTAAGGAAATGTGCCTACATATTAATAGTAAAAATAATTATTAAATATAACCTTTCCATAAACTAAAATGAACAGTGATACAAACTTTAATATCAAATAGCAAGAAGTGGAACACTTCCACGTATTTTTTATGAATAGTGTAATAAACTTAAATATTGCAATACACTTAAATATATTTCTTATGAATGCGAAAAATCGTCACCCAATAGATTGATAATAAACAATCATTGTTTTTTCCATATCAAACACTGCCGTTTGACAGTAATATTACTTGGCTTTTTATGAAACTGTAATTATATAGTATATTACATCTGTAATATTATTTTACTTTGAATTTAATGTACAAAACAATAAGCTTATTCAATCACTCGTTCAGTAATTGTTCTTGTAACTGAAATGTTATATCACTTCTCAGGACAAATGGAAGTCCCTGGCGCGTCTGTCTGTCTGTATGACTGCGCTGATCTCGAGAACCACTAAACGGATTTGGATGATGTTTTTATTTTTCAAGTCTGCATTTATAGAGGAAGGTTTGTGTGTATTAAAAATTGTCCTAGCACTTATAGGAGCTGAGCATTAACGGAATTAGTGAATCAAGACGGGGAAAAAATTTGCCACCAGCACGCTCTCATGAAATATGCTACCTAATCCTTTAGAGATATAAAAACATCATATGCGAAAGAATGGTGTAAAATTAAATAATCTACATAAAACACAGCGCTAGTGTATATCTATCTTTAATAGATAAGTAGTAATAAGCGTATTTACAATTTTAATTACTCAGTTAACACAAACGTAAAATTCACTGTCCTTTCTAACCATAAAGAACCTAATCCTTATCGAAACAAATTAAATAGAAATGTCGTTTAAAGCATACAATTATCGCCAATACTTCAAAAGTTATGAAAAGTTTTGTGAAAAAGTAATATCCTAAATCGAGACACGCGCGCACGGACCTATATGTGTCCTGGGTTGGCAAGGGGATGGGGGTGACTGATGAAGTCAATGCATTATTAAAAAGATCGTATCTTTGGCCCAACTTAACAAAACTAGTACTCAAACCAAACATGAGAGTACTTATGTGTTCAGAAGATAACAGCATGTTTGCTGACATGATACTGAATGTCGGAAATGGAGAGCTTCCAATGAACTGTGTAAAAATTTATCTCAATAGTGATATATGTATTTTTGTCACCGACCTCCAACAACTGATAGATAACGTATACCCTGAAATACACGACCTTTCAAATAAGATACTATCGTGGTTCAAAGAAAGAGCGATATTATCGCTTACTAATGAACAAGTCGACAAGAATAATGAATTAGAGCTCGCAAAATTCAATACGCAAATACGAGTCTATTACTCAGTAGATACACTACTCGACAGTGAAGAAGCTGTGCATTATACCACAGAATTTCTTAATTCATTAAATTATTCTGGCATGGCACCACACAAACTGATTTCAAAGGTTGGAGCTCCCATAATTTTATTGCCAAATATAATTCCATCGAAATTATGCAACGGGACTCCATTACCAAAAAAAAGTTTAAAGCGTTATCTAATTGAAGGTGCTATTATAACTGGCTACGGTACTGGATAAACTGTTTTAATACCTATAATGCCAATTAATCCCTTGGATTTGCCTTTTAATTTTAAAAGAGTACAATTTGCAATAATAGTTTGTTTTGGTATGACCATTAATAAGGCACAGGGTCAAACACTTAATGTGGCTGGAGTGGATCTGAGTGGAGCATTTTTTTTCACACGCACAACTATACGTAGCCTTTTCGCGTGTCACAAACAGAAATCTTTTTTGCTGGCGTTCGAAGGCAAAACGGTTAATTCTGTATACAAAGAAATTTTCTAAACCACTATCATATAATATTGTTGTATTAGAGATGTATGAATGTGGATAAAGCGANTGTATACAAAGAAATTTTCTAAACCACTATCATATAATATTGTTGTATTAGAGATGTATGAATGTGGATAAAGCGAAAGAGGTAGTTATGACAGGATCGTGGTAAATGGAGGTCCATAATATCTGTCTATCCCTGTGGGAGAAAGGCGGGACGTGTATGAATGTATGTTATATATGATAGTAGTTTACTAATTAACTATCATATAGTATTGTAATTGTCTTTTCCTAATTTATTTATTAGTGTATCGCTGTAAAAACTAATATGTACTGATTACTTCCATTAATATTGTCAGAAAAGCTGTGGTCAGAGATTGAAATTCTATTTTCATGAAAATANTGATTACTTCCATTAATATTGTCAGAAAAGCTGTGGTCAGAGATTGAAATTCTATTTTCATGAAAATATAGAACAAGTGCGAAACAAAAATCTTGAATTAAAATTAGACATTCAATAAATTGAAGGAGGAAATGGCCGCGGTTTTAACGTGTTTATGACGAAATATAGAATTTAAAAAATTTTAAAAAAATCCAAGGTAATTCGATGAAAAATTTAATCTTTGTCTTTGCCGTAACAAATGTCCAAAATAATAATAACGAACTTCATTTGACTTTTCCATATTGTAGATTAGCGATTTCAACATATATGGTCTACATTGTGGCATGAGGTAGTTTGTGGTGAGCACTGTGTCTTAGACAGTCTTATAGCCATTTCATTAATTATGAATAGAGTACACATAGTTACTAGAATATACCTTCATTTGTATCGATATGTTAGTTTGGATACCAACAAGATGTTTTAAGAAGGGCTGTAGTTCGTCTTCTCCATGCGTTTTATTTACAAATGTGTTTATTTTCCATGTATATAAACAGTTAAATTTATGTTAGCTGATAGCAATTTAAAATTATTAGAATTCAGATATGCAGTTTTATACCAACTGTTGTCATAATAAATCCTCAGCAGTAATCTCTAGTTGTACCAATGTTGGCCCAACCTCTGCTCTAAGCTTGGGCAAAGTTGGATAAATATCTTTAGCTACACATTAAAAATAACGCGCTGAGAATCCGTTGGCCTAATTTCGTTTTATTTGTTGCACAAAAATTAATTTCCAGCAATATACCACTCAATGATATTTTACAACTTTTGTAGTATGTTGGCAAAATGAAATATTATAGACCGTTTACAGTTTCTTCGCACTTTTTGAACAAATATTTGAAAAATCACCCCAAGAGTAATACATTCACTTGCTTTTTTTTTAAATAACACTTTAGCCGCAAATAGTTAAGTCTGTAATTAAATTTTATTTATTATATATTTGATCAGATGAAACTTTAATTTATGTATATTCTATAAATTATAATATTTTTTAGTTTTCAATATGAATTTAAAACAGCAAAAGGAGTGATGTGTTAGCAAAGGCAAGTAAGAAAAAGTTCATAGTTAAAATTTTGTAATAACATAGTTTTTGGGGTACTATTTGTAAATCAAACATTTCCTATTGGAATATTTACTTTTATATGTAGCACTGATGCAAACATATTTTATTTTTATTATTAAAAGTATCTGTAGAAGTTATAGTGCTTAGGTCCTAGTGTTAAGTTTTGCATCCAAGGAAGAAACTCAAACAGGCGGAGCGGAGCCTGTCGTTTTATTTTAACTCAAAAAGTTTCACAGTCGATAGGGACAATTTATCACAATAATGGTGGCTGGAATAAGCACTTGCTCGCCTACACATTGACACAACGGAAAGTAAACATCGTAAACACTTCGATAATCGATTCTTGGGAAAAAATGAATAAGTTTAAACTTTTACGGAACGTGCCAAATTGGCCACGACGGAGGACTTAGTACTTCGGTAACGGAAATCAATAACGCGGCCCACACCGAGCACATAGAATTGCTCCAGCAGAGACATGCAGAGTTTGTTCTTGGCAAGTTAACCACGACATATTTCAGCTCTGTGTTTTTGGTAAGCTACAGTTGTGGAGCTCGTGTTTTAAGGTAATCAAGTGTAAGCAAACTGTAATTGCATCTGGAAGAGATTGTGCTCTCTAAGCTGGAATTAATTATGTAAATCAGTGAAATAGCATTCACTGAAAGTCAGTTGTTAAGATACTGCCGACTGCCAAATCAAGGAAATGAACTGGGAACAAGCGGCTTAAATGGCAGTGGAATTCTCAACATTCAGTGGAATCACAAATATATAAGTGAAATTCAGCCATCATATTAGGAGTTATCAAGCACTGATTATCAGTCGGTCAATTTTCACTGATTTGCTCAATTTTCACTGTTTAAAATTTAGAGTGTAAAATTAAATTATAAAGTATTGAACATAAATCATCAGTCACCTGAGAATGTAGTGCGTACGTCAAGCCAAGCTGAATTATCTGGAATACCAGCCTTTAAATTGTAAATCAAAACTGCAGAGTGGCTTTTATGAGGTTATTGCCTCGCATATGATTTACAACAGCTCTTGCAATTACATTCCAACTGCAGTGCTCATTCATAACGTAATTTCCTATTCCGAGATTTGTTCCAGGCATATTTGTATTACATTTTAGTATCTAATAATTATTTTTTTCTTATCTTGCGTTATGTGAACCTGGTTCGCTTTGTTAGGAGGCGAACAGTCTGACAACTACACCACCGCGGCTCCTTTCAGCATTCCTTACGTACTAACTTCTCAGGCGACTGAAACACTATTGCTAATATTTCTATAACAAGCGTAGTTGTGGACGTCTTTTGCCTCTTCTCAGAAATAGTATGAGATACAGCGCGTGTCTCTTGTGGTAGATGGCAACTGCTGCAAGGAGGGGGTAATTCTAGGAAGTTGAGTAGCAGGCCGCAGCACAAACACCTAGTATAACCTAGAATGAAAACATAGGCCCCAAGTACATTAGTCAACAGCAATATAATATGAAATTACGACAGAATGTACATGAAATATCAGCTGCCTCAAAATGCACAGTATTGGTTGAGATCATGCATCTGTAAACTCTATGCAGGGCGCATTAAAATGAGATACACACACACCCAAAATAGTCTGAAAAGTATGATATATGATGTTCATGAACGTACACTTCTTATAACAGTATAACACATATTGCTAATATACAGGTAGTACACTGTTGACGGTTGGGCCTTTGTTAGAGGTATTGATGGCGCATTGTCAGTTGCGTCCAGTTCCATGACACACAATACAATATAAATAACCTCCCCTTGAGCTTTGATTGCGCAGGAGGCTGTTTACACGCACGTTACTGTGATGCGGAAACACAACTTCAACAGTCGCATGCCATTTCGGCGTCGCGCAAGTTTCACCCGGGCGCTAGGCGTTTTGCTCCAAAGATCACTATATTTTGTATATAATTGTTAGTCCAAAGGTTAGTAAGAGCTCAAGGTGACATTATAACGTTCTGGAACATCGAAAAGTCCTAGTTATAATATGAATCTTCACACAAGCCCATACATAAATGTCGAGGAATACCGGCGTAAGTGCTCTTACTGTTTGCAGGCAGTCGATAGTGGTTTTCAGGAGGGAAAACCTACGACGACAGTGTAAAAGTGGTAGGGGTATGACCCAACACGCATGCGCGTATAGTTGCACGCGCACAGTGTAACGAAATTCGACAGTGAACGTTGTTGGGGTATGACCCAACGCGCATACGCGTATCATCTACCTATATACAAACGCAAAGTACACAAAAATTGGTTATGCGGGTATCGTCTGTGACGTGAAAAATTTGTGAGTGACGAAAATTGTATAATAACATTTTTAAAGTGTGTTTAAGTTTTTGAGGTCATGCGCGTATTGTCTAGCTATATACAAACGCTAGGTACACAACATAGCACGTGGTTATATTCAAAACCGACAGAAAATCACTTCATGTAATAAACAAATTGAAAAATATTTCATTTATATTAGTAATTCATTGTATATATATATATATATATATATATATATATATATATATCTNAGCTGACCCGGCAAACGTTGTTTTGCCATAAAAAGTATTTCTAGTGATTATAGTATTAGAAAAAATAACTATAACTGATTGTAAGTGTGTGAGGATGTGGTATATAAGTAGAAGAGGCATGGAGCTCTGTGGAAGATGACGGAATATAAAATTAGATAATTTAATAAATATTAATAAAATGGAAATACAAACAATTACAGCTTTGCGATCAATAATAAAGTTAATTAAGAAGTACACTTAATTATTGAAAATATAATTGTAAACACGTCACTACTACGATCTGAGCACAAATGAATAAGAGAAAGGTTATTGTGTGAGAGAAAGTGGAGACCGGCTACTCCGTGCTGTGTCACTGGGAGACACCTGGTGGGAATAAATTGTAACCTAGATCGATAAATGATCGATGATAATTGATCAGTTATCGACCTAGGGTAAAATTTATTAAATTACTAATATCGCTATAAAAAAATAAGGGTTGGTGGTAGAAGGGTGAAAATTTAGGAGGGTATGTATTTTTTGATGCCACATCATAAAAAAATAAAAAATAAAAATTTTGTTCAAACAATAAAAAAAAATTGTTTGGGGGTGGCCACCCTTATTACTTAGGGGTGTAAAAAATAGATATAAATCTATTCTCAGACCTACCGAGTATACATAAAAAATTTCATAAAAATCGGTCCAGCCGTTTCGGAGGAGTTCAGTGACTAACACTGTGACGGGAGAATTTTATATATTAGATTAATTAATTGAACTAAAATTGTGCCGTGAAAAATTTGTTAGTGACAAAAAATATGAAATAAAATTTTGATAGTGATTTCAAATATTTGAGGTTACGCGCGAAACTTTTATTTTTGTCACCCCAAAGAAGAATAACTTCTAACGCGTGTACATAAGTGAATGTACCAACTTTTTTAATTTGTATCATCGCATACCATATTAATTTTTTTTATGTGCGCTACAAACTTATTTTCAAAATGGTGGATATAAAAACGTTTTATCTTACTGTGCTATACCTACTAATCTGTGTAACCGATTTTACCTTAACTTTGTATACCTGCAGTATCTATGACAATCATCGAATGTACTAAAACATTGATGTTACTCCACTCCTGTGGTGCACAGAATGGTTCGTAGGGTTTACAGTTAATGTTCAAATGGCACAGACTACAAGGTGCCTTGAAGGTTGAGGGTATCAAACAATGACTTCATCACGACTTAGTTTTGTGGTTTTAACATGTTTATTTGCCCGGGAATTTATTCAAACATTCCCGGAACTTTTCCGGCAGTTAATACATACTTTCTGGTCACCTTGTGCCGAGAATTTACTAATCCTTTAACGCCCTGCAAGTTCTGGCCTGAAGGGCTATTTACACTGTTCTGATAATGTTTCAGATGCCATGGGGGCATTAGGTGACAGGACACACACCTGAGTGACGCTGTTGTTACTTATCTGTACTTGTTGCGGTTGCGGGGTAAACGTTCCAGCAGTTGAGATCTGGTGAGCTGGATGGCCCGGATATGTTCCGGCAGTTTATGAATTCTGGTGAGCCGTTGTTGGTGTGTTGCACTCAGCTGGATTGCTCTCGACGTGGCACTTCTCATTGAAGCTCACCACTCCCTCCATTCTTGGCATACGGTTGTAATTGACTGATTCATTCCCTGCCATGTCCAGGTGAAGGACCCCGGGCGGGCTCCCATCCATCCTTCTCGGTTACGGGCTGCACTGGACTAATCCCACTTTCTCGACATGGCGCCCCCTTGTTGGAGCTCATCACTCGACTCCACCTTCCCGGTGCATTGTAACTGTCTGACTGGTAACTGACTGACTGATGCGGTAACTGACTGACTGACTCGCATACCGGCCTGGTGATACTACTCGTTCTACGTGACGCTGGTAACTGTCTAACTGCTTCTGCCCTGTGCCCCACGTTTCGCGTCCCGATATTGCTGACCCCTTATTGTTGCGACTGACTGATGCGGCTGACAGACGTGACCAGGTTCCGATATCCCGGCCTTGGTAACTGTTGCACTGACTTACTCTCTCGACGCGGAGTATTGCAGCTTCCGACTGCCCCGATATGACTGACCGACGGACTCTATCGGCGCGGTGATCAAAACTGTCCAACAGAGCCCCACCCTCCCTGCAAAGAGGCTTATATTCTGTCTTGGCTCCCACCCTCGATTCCTACACGTCTCTCCCTTGTTGGGGGGGGGGGGAATGTGCAGTACAAAGCACTTCACACATGCGCTACGGTTCTTGAAGGTTGGTTGGGAAGGGGGTGTTGTGGGCCAGTTGCCCCTGTCATACGCTGTCAGCTTATTCTCGGTGCGTGTTTTTGACATATTGTGGAATTACGCCCTACCAACTCGTCATTTCTCGGTGTTTACAAATTTCACTGGGCTTGCTAGGGGGTTGGGAGGAGGAGGCCCAAGGATGTTAAGTGCTACCTCACCTCGGCTTGACATCGGTATGCGTAAAAGGGCGTCACATGTCGTGCGGAAGTCCCTACACTGGTTTAAGCAATTAGATGGGGGTGACAGCACCGCTTCCAACACTTCTCATATGCACCACGTGGCAGCATAATCATTGTGTCGTCCTGTTATGAGGATCGTCAATTAAAATAATTGAGATTTTATGTCACATGTCGAGGACCAATCAACTGATTCCAATAAACCGATGCCAACCAAAATTTTTCACGCAAGTAGTGCTATAGTAAGGTGTGTAAATCTACATGTTTCAGTTACGTGAGACTTATTTTTAATGTTGTTAATATAAAATAACTTGCAGTAATATGTTAAATCTATGAAACAATTCAACAAAATTCAACCAAATTTTGTACATTAATTGTGTTACTTACAAGTATGAATTATGCATACAGAGATGCTTCTTTTGGTAATATTTGTAAAATAATTTCATTTGAGAAAGTTGAATATTTTGCCATATTTCCGGAACAATTTATTTTCCGCCCAATTTTGCACACAGAGATACTGAAGGCTATGTAAAGTTGCATGATTTAGGTGGATTCAGCCTTTGATTTTCAAAATGGCGGCCAAATAAATATTTCGACAAGTTTGGCATATATATTGTACAATTTAAACAAATTCAACTAAATTATTATACTGGCATTAACTATTATTATCATTGTATAAATATACTCTTTTTCCATGCCATTTGGAAGAGAGCACCAATTGAAAATATAAGGTTCTATTGCCATATCTGGGAGACCAATCAATCTATTTCCACCAAATAATTCACACAATTTACGCTACAGTTGGCCATGTAAATTTACGTGTTTTAAGCCGCTCAGACACTTATTTTCAAAATTATGGTTTTGTAAATATTTTAGGTTAATGAACCCTATCACTGAAAACATTCTAAAGATTACTTCCAAAATTTATGCTCTGAATCCTACCCCCGTGATGCAGTTGATTGCACTCTATCTTATTTTTATGAGGTTTTCTGTGTTCGAGTCCTGAGCAAGGCACACGTTTTTTTTAACTGCCTCGGTTCTGTTGCATAAGTTTATGGTTTCATCTACATCACTAATGATAATGAGGTAAACAATACGTCAATGCCTACCTGCCATCTAAGCTTTTAAGAACTCCATAAAAAAATTTTTGCTCACATGTAGAGGAATGAAGGCTGGCTAATTATTTATACCAGTTACTTCTTTTTTAAATAGCCAGACATGTAAATATTTTATGGTTATTTGCAATATCTACCATACCATTTGGCCGATTTCGACAAAACTTTGTATGCTTAAAGTACAAAAACGTTATCACATATAGCAACACAGAAACAATTTTGTTGGACATTTAGTAATATAACTCCACAAGAAAAAAATTAAATTTTTATGTCATACCTTGGGAAATAATCAAACGATTCATGCCAAATTTAGGAAACATGAAGCACAATAGAAGGCTATATAAATTTGTATGTTTTTGTAGGTCAGACATTTATATTCAAAATAATGACAGTATAAACAAGTGAGCTGTGGTATGCCAAATGTATGAAATTTTTAAAACAAATTCAACTTCACTTTGTATTCTGGCAGTATCTAATACAACCATCATGTCTACACAGAGCCTCTTTTGTCTGCCATTTTGTAAGATAGCACTAAATGAATAAATAACCTAAGAATTGTCGTTATCGCAGAGTATGGTACTCTGTCATCACGTTTGGTAAAATCACGTTGACTAAAACATTTTACCGTTAATCTTCGAACGAAGAGTGCGATGAGACTTGTTCGTAATCAAAACCCTGCTAGCATAAATAAATCAAGCTACTTTGTATTTGCAGCCCCTAATTTATTTTTTAAACCATCGAAGTTATACGTAAGCTCCAGATTACTCGACTCTGACTTCCAAAATTGTTCACGTAACGTCTAGGGGTTAATTTCTATATGGACACTGCTTGGTACAGTTACATTTTATTGGTGATATATTTCATGCGAAAATTTGCACCAGATTAAAGTTTACATAAATAGACTCACATTTTCTTTTTAAAAATGGTTTTATCTATTAAAGTATTGTAATAAAGTCATTTGAAAAATAACAACAATTTTGATCTGTCACAATAATTTAATACATGTTTTCTAAAGTAAAGTTGTAAAAATAGGCTGAAAATGGATTTGGTGTTAATTTATTTGGTAAAAGTGTTTATGTAAAACTCAGAACGTAAGGATTATTATAATGTAGTTTTTAAAATGATATGATGTAAAGTGCGGACAAACATATTTATAAAAGAAAAAAGTACCAAACTATATTTACAGAAAATTAGGAATTAGCAGAATATTTTATTAAAGCCATAAATATTACTTGAAAAGAAGAGAACACATGCCATGTTCAAATCCCAATCGTTAATATTTTCCGATAATGTACTTAAAATTTGCTTGTTTCACGAAACAAACTAAGCATTGTAATAAAATTACGTTTATTTGTACAATTATGTTTGTGTAGCTATAAAATATAATGAGTTACCGCCAAAATATAGCAGGTGTTGTATTTTTATTCAGATTTGGCAGTCAGTACAGCTGAGCACTGCAATCGTTAATAAAAGCTGTTCACAAACGGAATTAATTATTCTTATGCATATATTAGTTACACACACTACAAAAACACGACAGTCTATAAATCTTTAAAAAAGTAAAACCATAGCAAATGTATGACTATTCAAATACTTTAAAACACAGCCCAAACAAACTGTGTTAAGAAATTTCAGATCTTCTAAACGAAAATAATATGTCTTATAATTCGAGGAAGGTGTCATTCGCTGACTCCTGCCAACTGACCCCTCACAAGACTGACCCTGAATGCTCCACAATCGCTTCACTTGCTCCACTATCGCTCCACATGCTCCACAATAACTCATCATGCTCCACAATCAGCTCCTGCACACTGACGTCTGCCAACTGACTCCTTCCGCAGGATTCAGAGACTGATTACTGCATGTGATATCTCAGTCCCTACACATGAATGGCCAGTTGCAGTCACGTGACAACTTGGTGATTGGCTTGTCAATTTCCGCACAATGTCTTATTAGTGTAATATGATTGGATTAGTGACAGCAATACATCAGAGGGTTTGCATGTGGGGATAATATAATAAGTTGTGGGTCAGCTGAGAAGCTTAGTTTGTCAGCAGCTGGCGATAACGATACATCGTCTCAGCTTGTAAACTCAATTATGAAATATTATGATGACAAAGGTTGCGGGTCCAGCAACAGTACCTACAGCAGTGTTGGCGTCGACTTCTTCAAGCACGACGCTGACAGTGCCAGCGACTTCTTCGGATGGGTCACCTACAGCCGTGTCGCCATCAGTGACTTCGTCATTTTCGTTGTTTGTAACTAACATATATTTAATCAGGTGTTTTGCGAGAAGTACTAGTATATTGCGGTACAATAAACNGCGACTTCTTCGGATGGGTCACCTACAGCCGTGTCGCCATCAGTGACTTCGTCATTTTCGTTGTTTGTAACTAACAAATATTTTATCAGGTGTTTTGCGAGAAGTACTAGTATATTGCGGTACAATAAACCATTTCTATGATTTTGGTATATTTGTTGTTAATTTTCTCTTCCCATTACTTTAAACAATTTATCTTTAACATAATCCTCATCACCGCTGAAGTAAACAAACACAGCGGCCGAAGTTGTATCTGACTTGTGACGTCATGGCGTAAGCAGGCACGACAGGCGCGTTTTTGCGGGCGTTTCAAATGTAAAACTTCCATTAAATAATAACTTTTCAAAACTTATTTTTAAATATTTATATTTTGTAAATACATGACTAATACAAAAATGAATGAAAACCAAGAAACAGCAAAAATGTGCATCTTGCAAATTAACGATATAATAATAAAGGTATAATGTTGTAATTAACTGCACAGAGACTAAGAATGAAATTACATCTTAATACATTCTAAGCAGTTTCGATGCAACAGACATGAAAACATGGTGTTGAAATGGTAGAAATGTTACCCTGACACATGGTGGTAGTGGAGAACGAATGTTGAGTAGGGCCAGGCAAGACAGGCTTCAGTGCAATGTATGGCGAATAGAGGTCCTACAAAAATTTATGTATGACTGGTGTTGCTCTAATACATCTCAGCTATTTTTCTAGGAAACCACCATGACGAACTAAATGGAATATTTCGATGGCTGAAGGTATAGAGGTCAAACCATATGGCATTATCTAAGATTGCGGAAGGGATGTAACTCACGATGTCGGTTCGAGGGGACCGAGTAATCAGCAGGCGACTAAATCGACATGTAACGGCAGAGGTTGAATAAAATGTAATATGATGGCCTGGTGACAAAATCCAGAAGCAATTATAGAAAATGAAAGGAAGGCAACTAAGAAACACTAAATCAAAGGTGGTGAACAGTGAATGACAGTGCATGAATAAATGTGTTGTTGACAGTTCACCTGGTAGCTAAATCTAGAAATTAGCTTCACTTATGTGACAAAAATATAATCCAAATTTGGTTGTCGTAGAGAGCACCACCTGAACTTTAAAAAGATAAACATATACAACTACCGCCTGGTGGCTAAATTGACAGCTTGCTTGATGAAATCGAAAATAATACACTAGTGCTACCTATACATTTAAAATATAATTGAATGTTGCTGCTGCCCGGCGGCTGAATCGATAAATAATACACTAGCACAACCTGTGATTTAGAAATTTGATCCGAGATGGCCACCTATAGAGATGCAAAAAAATGACTAATGGCAAAAACAAGATGGCTGTCGGATAAAGATGAGAGACAAAATCCAGCAAAGTACAGATACGACAAAAATCTATATGGCGTGACGAAGATAGGTTAAGGTATTGGGTCAATGTCAAGGTCTCTGTTATCAAATATGGTGGACTTGTGATGTCATATCATGGTGGTTGGTCGGTTGTGGTCCCTCAACCCCTCTAAGCCAAAATATAAAAAATATAATTATTTTATTATTTTTTAAATTAAAATATTTAATACATTTTTATAATCATTTTAAATAAATTTTTGGAATTTGATATATTTTTGAATTTTTTAAAATGAATTTTTGGAATTTTTTTGTTTAAGGTCTAAGTTCACTGTGGCCAAGGTTGCCGAACTTTGTATTAATTTGGCATTCCCTATGCCTATAATACCAATATGGCCACCACTGATATGCCCTCGAGAAGCGAGCCTCGAAAATTCTTGCGATGGATCGAAAAGTACCTTTCTTAGGCTTGTTTTTACGAGTATGAGGCTCGGTACTTTTTGAGGGAAAAATGCAAGATTTTAAGGGAGAAAGGGAAACGTAATGGAAAAAAGGAAATTTTTAGGGGAAATTTGGTAGATCTTAAGGGGAAAATGAAAATGTCAATGAAAAAAAGGAAAATTCAAGATGGTGGCTGGCTGGCACTGGTGCCTTGTGATCTTCTGCCTGACACACTAATATCATTCTACTTAAACATTTGGTATTGAACAAATGAAGATTATAATCATTTGCTTCTTATAAACTTGTTCTCGAAACAGCAGCTATTATTTAAAATAATTTAACCTCTTATCTAGAGTACATAAAATTAATGATTTTAAAACAAATTTTGCAATGTCAATTATTTCCTTCTTAAAATATTTTGTAATACCATAAATGTTTTATTTTAACAATATAATTTCTGTTGGCCAAGAATTAGAATTTTTATATTATATTAATCGAAGTAATTTTAAAAAAATATTTAATACTAATTAGTATAATACATTTAAAAAGATTCAAATCTGTAAAAGATTTTTATTTGTAGTTTAATTCATTCAAAATATAAATTAATCATCGCTTTTTAAGATTTTATAAAATTTTATATTATTCCACTAGCTAATGTGTATACAAAAAGTTTATTTTCTTGTTTTCTCTTTACATATTCTATCAACATACACAATTTTGTATGTGGGTCCAAAAGTTCTAATGTAAAATCCTTTTGTTTTGTTTTTATTAAACTGAGCTTCTTATAATCTGTTCGTTCTATGCTTTGTCTCTATGTATTCTTTTAATAAATCATATACAATTTTTACACATTCAGAAATGCCAGTTAGGCTAGTTGCTTTCTAATTTTAATTATTTATAATTCCATATAAATAACATTTGCTTAGTTTTTGAAAATGTTGATTATTTATTTTATTTATGATTAGTATGCCAGTGTAAATATTTTTTGCAGTTGCTTTTATAGTTTTTAAGGATATTTCCTAGAGATTTGTAATATTACTGCAGTTTTATCTTTAAATGTAATTGGAAAAGCAAATTTTAAAAAGACAACATCAGTGATTTATAAATTAATGAAGTTGTCAATCCTAATTCTTGAAGTGTTTTGAAATCAGTAAAATGTATTTAAGCAAAATCATTAAATAAAAAAAAATTGTTTCTTTGACTATTTTTTTTATTAGTATGCATAAGTCATGTGCCTTTAAAATAAGTAATTCTTTTTATTCGATATTTAATTAGTAAGTTTAATTTTTGCAAGTTGCACAAACATATTTTAAATTATTTTAATTTTTTGATTGTAATTTCAAGTTTTAAAATATTATATTTCTTTGTGCATTTGAGGCAATAAGTGTTCATCATTTATTTTGAGTAATTTAAGTTATTTAAAATCTTTTAACTATTTTAATAATTAAGAAAAGTTATAATGTAATATAATTAAAACTTTTGCAAAAAAAATTGTTTTTTTAAAACAATTTTGTTGTATACCCATACATATCTTAAATAATATTTGTACTAATTCTTATATTATTTAAATGGAAATAAATAAAAACAACTTATTCATATGTAAGAAATATTTATGTCTAGTCATTACTATCTAATTATGTTTATGTTTTCATTCGATATGATTTGACTCATTTAAATTGGCCACAACATTTAAATTTAAAATTATAAAAAGCTGACTTAGTGTATATTATTAACAAATTTTCATATATAAATATCAATATTTTAATTTTTTCATACATTAATTTTGATCTAAATATCAATTGATTTTTACATATTCACTTAATATATCTAAAGTATTTTTTATAATTTATCACATATATAATATTAAGATGAAGTAATTTAGTTTTAAAACGAATTAATTTTAATTCATAGTTGAATAATTTTAGTGTATATTGGAACAAATTTGTTATGAACATTAAATAATTTATTTTAATATTACAAGGACCTTTATAATAATTATTTTAGTTCCTGTATTTACTATATATTTGTTTCATATGTTAATTAAAAGTTAAATTTTTGATAGAATTAAGTTTTTCAAGATTAAAAAAAAATTTTTATTTATATTTTTTAATTCACATTTTACTGAAAGAGAATATGCAAAAATGTTAACCATCAGTTTTGATGTAATTATTCACTTAATTAATAATGGCTTTCCTGATGTATGTCATATCATAATAAATGCAATATTTCAGGAAATTCTGAATATTCTAAGAATATATTTTAAACTGTTATCCATTTTAAACATTAAAAATATTATCCTTTTTTTTAAATTAACATTAATTGAAATAGTGATATGTTTCACTAATGTAACAATTATATAGAAATATAACTTCCAAATGTGCTGAAATAATAAACCCAGTTTTAATTTTGCATTAACAAACACTATTACACTACGATTCAATTAAATTTTTTTAATATGTTAACAATAAATTTGTTTGTTGTTCAGTTCGTTACTTAAGTAATTCTAAATAGTTGAATCTTTAACACAATTTGGAATATTCTAATTGAATAATGTTTTCTCCCAATTTTTGGCCTATCTTTTTTTCTTCAGTTAACTATTTGTGTTCTTTTGCCTACCTATGAATATTTGTTCTTGTATTCCTTCTTTTAACTAGTTATTTGCACTGAATTTTTTATTCAGTTTGCTACAATCGAGGTACGCATTTATTTACTATAACACTTTGACTAAAGTTCATACTTTTTTTTTAATGAATTTGGTGTGGTTCAAGTATATGTTTACTTCTTCACACATACTCAATATTTGACTACAAATAAATTTAAAAAAATAATACAACTAGTTTAAATAATTGTTTAATAGATAACTTAACTTTTTCTTATTCGTTATATTAAGAAAATTATCACTAAACCTTTCGATATTTTTAAAAAAGGATATTATTTTCTTGTTCTTGTTTGTAAGTTTCAAAATATTCTGGCAATTCAAAAACCATTCCACATTTCAAATAAAATTTAAATACTCTTAATTATTTATTCTAAAAATTTATATTCTCAAAGATTTTTCCAAATGAAGTAACATAAAAATATTTGTAAAAGTTACAAATAACTGTTATCAAAATATATTCCTTCCAGTTTGCATAATTTTTAAATTTTATATGACATTTATACCACATTTTTATTAATGAAATAGCTTCCCAAACAGCATAATATATAAATACTTTCAAGAATATTTTGGCACTCATTTATTTTCAGACATTTCTTCCCAGATCATTTTATACTTAATTCCTTTTCATAATTCTCTACTATCAAAAATTTCTTCAATATCCAAACCACATATCAATAATTTAATTACCTATTTAGGCAATTCATTACTTTCACTAACTTCTTCCCAAATTACATACTATCGAATCACTTTAATAAACCATTTTGATAAAATGGGATTTTCAGAAATTCGTACCAAGTTCACTTTACATATATTTTTTGTATAAATTCAGCATGTCATTTTTAAAATCTAAAATAAACACCCAATATATATTACATGTCAATTCTTGAAAAAAATATTTCAATTGTTTTGGAAATTTGAAATGTTTCTTTATTGAAATGATTTCAACAGTTATAAAATGAATAAAGTAATGTTTATATTATTCAGTAGACAAAACAAATAGTGCAAAAATGAAAATTCAAAATAACAATGTACAAATTAATAAATTAGATAATTTTATAGCTTTTAGAATTTTAACTTTTGTTTATAATATACTTAGAAAAAATTTCAAACAACTATTTTTATTGCTTAATTTTTTAACAGAGTTTTACATTACTTAAAATAATATTTTGTAAAACATCAAACTAAAAGCATTGTTAATTATCAGATTAAAACTGGTTCAGAATATCCAGAACATCGATTAAACATGCTACTTTGTTATTTTAACTAAATGTATTTTATTCTTTATTCAATAGGCAAGTATCAAGTCAGCAACACGTGCAAAATTCACCATTTCAACAAAAACATGATGTAAGTTGAACAGCATACTTTCAAAGCTAAAGAGACACAAAAGTTTTGACATAACATATTACTGCGTGCGGACTCCCGCACTGAGCGCGGGCTCTGTGACCTGTTTATGCGAGGACCTGGCTCTGTGGTGGAATACCCACCTTGACCTCCCCTCCACCAGGCAGATCCACTCACTGCTGCCGCCGGGCAGCCGGGAGATTGATAAACAATCTGGCCTGGCTGGTGTTACAGCCCCTCTTCCTCCTTCCGGAGGAGCTGACGACGTGGGAGGATGAAAAATAATATTCTAGTAAATAGGTTCTTTGGTGCAACACTACATTTTGAGAATTTTCTTGGCTATTGGTCGACGACACTATTAATACCACCAGAGCTGTATGGACGGCAGTAATTTCGGTAGCTATCTGGCTGAAGTTCTGTGATTGGTAGAATTCTGGTGCAGCGAAGGCATCAATCGGAAAGCACGCGACGATGGCAGACGAGGTGTTTGTGGTTTGAACGGACGAGAGGGCGTGATACCTGACGAGTAGAGGTGCTTGTAGATCTCAAGAACATTTCGGACTAGTGGAATCTGAACTGAACTAATGTGGGACTGTAAGTAAATGTTATACGCTTTTTATTGTAAATATTGTAATGGTCAAATAATTGAATAGGTTTTTATACACTGTTTATAGAGACTTATTTAAGTTACTATATTTCATTAATTTCTCCGAAGATGATTGTAAACTGTATTGATTGAATTGATTAATAATGTGAAAAGCAAGAGATATCAATTTATTGCGAGATATTGAGACGAGTGTATCTTCTTTGTAGTTACTGCAAAACAATTTGGAAATTAAAATTAACTCTGTTATTTAATTAAGACCTCCTTCCCTTACAGCACCTGGCCAAGCCCACTGACTTTAAAGAAATCCTCGCAATATGTAGTACATTTTGCCGATGTCAACTGCTGCAAAGACCTGCGCACTGAAGAATGAGTGCTTCAGCTTATTTCTCGAACAAAACTAATAAGAATTATAATTTATTAATATTGGCAATCAACTTTTCGAGTTGGAAGAAAATTTATTTTCCCTCCCGGGTGTTTGACATTGTAAAACAGTAGTGTTATACGTGATGGCCTTAGATAATTTGAATTTGGTGATGTATCTCTCAGTTAGTTGCGAAACAGGCAGTGTTTCAGGTAATTCATTTTGACGACGTACTGACAGAACATTAATGTTACTTGAAGAAATTTTGTTAAGGCAACATTATAAAGGGATTCTGTGTTTATTCCTGTTTTTTTAGTGTAATAAATACACATTTGTGGGTTGTTTACGGACATTATTTGTTAGCAGGTAGCAATGGATTGTGCTCCACAAACAGAAACGTTCCCGTATCCTACATTGCTGCGATTTCTGTACAAGATATTTGGGCTTGAGACCTGTACCACTACTATCCAGAGCGTTTCCACAAGAACAACAGTGCAGTTCAAGAAGTCTGTTCCAGCTACCGTCTACAATATACTGGTCACATCAGTGATGACAATAGCATCGATTACTAACGTATACTATGTTCTGTCTGTACAAATTGTAAGTGATGCAAGTATTGTTTTGACAGCAATAGCGGTTAGTATAATACAGGTTTCATGCTTAGTAAATTTGACTGCAAATAGAATAAACAGTAAATGCAGGCAGAAATTTCTATATTTGTGTTTGTAAGTTGACCGCATGATGCTCAATAATCCGCTTTACCAAAAGAGTTCATGTAAATTTACAGCTGTCATAATATCATTTCTAATATTCATACCTGTTATTTGTGCTTTGGATATGTGGGTGTATTTTCCAACAAACATTCTGGTATCACTGGAGGCTTTGATTCTCTTCTACGTGATGCAGTTCATTAATCTAGCAGTGACCATAAATTATGTAAACTGCACACTTCAGGTTCGTAAACGAGTCAAGGTGTTACACATGAAAATTCTCCAGCTATTTGCCATAAAGGCAGAAACCACAAAACAGGTAGGGCCCAATATTCCACTCTCAAGGACAACTCATAACTTGCAGACATGTTTTCATATACAAGATCTACATCTTCCACAACAAACTGCAAAAAAACTACAGGATAATGAAAAGCTGTTTAATCCAAATCATGACATTGTGGAAAAGAGTATTTTTCACTTGAGAGCAGTTTACCGAAAATTGTGTAAAATTGTGGATCATGTCAATGATTCCTTAGGAGTGTCAATTTTTTTCCTCTTGATGTGTACCTTTGTAACTATAGTTACCTATGTGTTTTATGCATTAAAACCGAGTAATTTTATAAATGAAGCTAAGTCTCCAGGCTGGTACATTTCTCTTGCCCTAATGTGGTCTCTGCTGTACTCAGGCCAGACCATAGCCGTGGTCTGGTCCAGCACAGCCACCAGTGACAAGGTTAGGCAGACCAGGGTCATCATCCAGGACATACTTCTGGAACCTCAGCTAGGTGAGGACGTGGTCCAGCAGCTGTGTCTATTTCTGGACCAGCTCTCCAGCGAGGATCTGTCCTTCAGTGCAGCAGGTTTCTTCACTCTGAAGGAGCCTTTACTCTGCTCCATTACTGTCTCTATAGTGTCTTATCTGCTAGTGCTGCTGCAGATGGACCCAATTTTTATCGCTCATTTTCACAACAATTCTACTGAGTGAGATGTTTGTATGTTGTTTATTATAGCAAGATCCCAGATGACTTAAATGTAATGTATGTAGTTTAAAAAGAAATAAATGTCAATAGATGTTATAAACTACTCGATTAAATATTTCAGAAATAATGATAACTCCACGACTATTTATTTATATTTTCTCCTTTTATCTACTTTATGTGTATTTTAACTGAAATACAGCCATGGAAATAGATAAAATTATCTTTAAGCCTCTAATTCGTGACTTTTTAATAACGTAATTTCCTAACAGTTTCATTTACGATTTTCTTTTTATTTTGTCAAATATTAAAATCAGATTTTTACAATATTGCACTACGAACAATTGTTTATTCCTAGCCACACTTACAAAATTAATAAACCCTATATAAATGTATCTCTTTTTAATATTCGTTAGACTGATAGTTTATAATTTGTTTATTTGTCAAAATTTGTATTCGGAGATGCTACTTAATTAACAGTGTATTAACAAAGATACAAATCCAATATTTGTTTAATATTTTTTGCCAAAACCTACTCTCTACTTTTTTACAATTATTATTTAAATCGAAAAATCACTTAAGTTTGTGTAGCTTCTAATATGTAACATATGTTTTACAATTAAAGTAGAATTTTTTAATATATATGTTTTTAAGGAACATAATATTATATTTTTACATTGAAGCTTTTCATAAAATGAGCTTTGTGCGTGAATTTTCTTCGTTTAATGTAGTTATGTGACGTTCGTTATGTGTAACGTTTGAATAAGCTTGCCTGCGGACTTATTTTGTTGTTTTATGCACCCCAGTAAAATGCTACTAGTTAATGGTAAAAGTGTTGCTGTTTCTAAAATATTTAATAGTGATTCTTCATAAACGCAAAAAGATTTGTAACTGGGTCAATTATACGTTAGTTGTTATAAGTGGGAAGATAATGTTAGACAAAGTGAAAGAGAAAATGAAGATGGTATTTCAGAAATGCTCATCAGAACACGAAACGACCATAACAGCAAATCATCAATTGAATTCTTTATTTCGAAAATTTTAAATTACCGTACTCTAACGATGATTGCTATGGTAAGTTGCAAAGGCTGATATCAAATTAATATTATGCTAAGTTTACAAAAACAATTAATCAATAAATTTCGTGTTAAAATGTGTGCAGAAGAAAAATTAGTGTGTTATTTTATGCATTGGTTGCCATTGAAATTTAGCAGGTTTTGTACGTTCTTAGGATTTCCTTAACCGTTTAAGAAATAATAATATTTTATATCTTAAGAGAACATTAAGGGACTGCGACCAATCAGAAATATAAGTCCGTTTTGTTGGCGGAAAACTTATTTATAGTAATGTAAGTAAAAAAATTTTTTAAAAGGTGTGGGTGTACATATTTACAAATACAATTATTAACAAAAAAAATCTTTACTGACAAAAAATCTCGGCTTTGNAAAGGTGTGGGTGTACATATTTACAAATACAATTATTAACAAAAAAAATCTTTACTGACAAAAAATCTCGGCTTTGATGTATGATCTGCTTAAATATTGTTATGATATTCGAGGTTATGTTAGGAACAAATGTAAAAATGGCAGGCCTCTCGCCTGTTCTCATTGGCTGGAATTAATAATTTAAATATTAATTGGAAACTGCAAATAACTAGGATTTTTTTCCGTATACCAGATCAGAACTTACTGCATCATATTAATGCATAATTTTCTTTATTATAAACCCAACGTTAAACGTGGTTATATTCATCGAGTTGATGACCACGGGCTGAAGTATGTGAAAGGAAATGTAAAATTGTTTGTAAAAATAGAAATGTAGAGCATACATGTGTATATAACAAAAAATGTATAAAGGTAAAATTGTTTTCAATAAATTAGTGGTTCTACTAAAAAAAAATTGCAACCACAAGAAATTAAATAATGTTTACTTTATATNATTGTTTTCAATAAATTAGTGGTTCTACTAAAAAAAAATTGCAACCACAAGAAATTAAATAATGTTTACTTTATATATGTTCATTGTCTTTCAAAATATTATTATTCGTATTTTTTGAAGGACCCAAGAGACTGTAAAATAAAATTTTATGCTATTTTATAATTTTACAAAACCATTTATGCATTGTATCAAATTGTTAAATAACTTTCAGAACCAACTACAATTATATGAATAAAATGTATGTTAATTAAAATAAATGAATTAATCTAACCTGAAAGGTGAACATAATCTCGCCTGATTTGAATAAGTCAAAGGATGTGAACAATTTGAAAAAAAAAAATATATATATATATATATATATAAATATGTTTATATGTATGTATCGAATTCAATTCCTGCAAAGTGCAAAAAAAGAAAAATAGGTTAATATGCAAATTAAATGTGGTTCGGTAAGAAATTATCCGAAAGGGTTTTGTTCACATTGGTATAAACATCGTGTTGACTATTTTGCATAGCAAGGATCCATTTAAATCAATTTTTTAACGTTTGCATGAAAGACAGAGAAATAAAAACGTTTCAAATATATGTTCCGACATCGTCATTGTCTTGTAGGTGTAAAAAAAGTGCAATAACCGTTTATTGGTTATAAGTAAATCTATGTTTTAAAAATTCAAACTCCATTACTTCACTGTAACCACGAAGGTCTAAAAAGGTGTAAGACTCTAGTCATCTGTGTTATTTAGAAAACAAATAGTTTAAAGGCAAAAATTNCCACGAAGGTCTAAAAAGGTGTAAGACTCTAGTCATCTGTGTTATTTAGAAAACAAATAGTTTAAAGGCAAAAATTTAAAATATAAGAAAATATATTACTGTATATTTTTAATTATAATGACGTAAATACTACAAAGAAAACAATGACAATAAACTTGCCTTTAAAACTACAAGTCTATTTCAATATGTGTTTTACATCAATCTAGTGGCATCACGGCTCGATTGTCAAACCCACCAGACATAATATGCATGTATGCATCAGCATTTGAGATCGTATTCAACCAAATACACATCGCAATAGCACATATGTTGTATCAGCTGAGGGTAAAATTCACTAACCGGGAGCAGAAATGCTGTAAGATCAACAACCTGAACACTCTCCACTGACCAGTTGTGCCAATTACCATTGGGAAAACATCTTGCGGTTTGGACATTAGGTCATCTGTGTTGGCTTGAGAATTGTGAATATCCTTCTTCGGGCTGGCACGTTAAGTCCACAGCAGGGAGTCGTCTGTCGCATCTTTAGACTTAATGTGCATGTGGGTCTACCCCTTTATAGTTTCCATTCGTTATGAATAGGGACAGGAACATTTCTCGTTTTGAACAACATTTAGGCTAGACTCCACCCTGGTATGTATTTTAGAGCCTCAGCTTTGTGTTCAATGATTGCTGCTCCAGTGTGTAGCCAGTTTAACATCACGCCAGTCTGTTATTGGCTCAGAGTTCACATGACCGTGTCTGATAAACTGTGGTACAATCGCAAATATAACACAAATGCGTATGTGTTTGAAGACTAGCTTGTCCTAAAATGAATATAACTCAATTACATGCTTCCTCGAACTTCAGCATATCCTCAAATGAGTCACACAGAATTCTCACAAGTCAGTCCACTATCAAATTTTTAGTTAGATGCTCGACAAATACGGTAGCAAGAAATTTCAAAATTTATAAATGTTGTGGTTCAAAAAATTAAAGGAGCCATATTCTTACAGGAAAAAAGAATTTCCTTACATGTCTTATTTATTAATGGTAATCTTATATAGCATAAGAAACCGCCATTTTGCTTAGATGTTTCATATTGTTATAACAATATACAGGAATCATTGTACGAGTAAAATATAAGTAANTATTCAACCAAATACACATCGCAATAGCACATAGGTTGTATCAGCTGAGGGTAAAATTCACTAACCGGGAGCAGATATGCTGTAAGATCAACAACCTGAACACTCTCCACTGACCAGTTGTGCCAATTACCACTGGGAAAACATCTTGCGGTNCAATGAAAATAAACTTGCCTTTAAAACTACAAGTCTATTTCAATATGTGTTTTACATCAATCTAGGGGCATCATGGCTCGATTGTCAAACCCACCAGACATAATATGCGTTGTATCAGCTGAGGGTAAAATTCACTAACCGGGAGCAGAAATGCTGTAAGATCAACAACCTGAACACTCTCCACTGACCAGTTGTGCCAATTACCACTGGGAAAACATCTTGCGGTTTGGACATTAGGTCATCTGTGTTGGCATGAGGATTGCGAATATCCTTCTTCGGACTGGCACGTTAAGTCCACAGCAGGGAGTCGTTTGTCACATCTTTAGTCTTTGTGTTCATGTGGATCTACCCAATTGTAGTTTTCATTCGTCATGATTAGGGACAGGAACATTTCTCGTTTTGAACAACATTTAGGCTAGACTCCATTCTGCTATGTATTTTAGAGCCTCAGCTTTGTGTTCAATGATTGCTGCTCCAGTGTGCAGCCAGTTTAACATCACGCCAGGTGGCACGGGATGAGACGTTTGATTCTTTGCAAGTTTGTTTTTGGCTCAGAGTTCACATGACCGTGTCTGATAAACTGTGGTACAATCGCAAATATAACACAAATGCATATGTGTTTGAAGTCTAGCTTGTCCTAAAATGATTTGACAAATTTTCCAGTCCCTAGTCATGAATTGTCGCAACATTTTTACTCTCAGGCTCCTGTGAAAATCTTCAGACCAACGTAGGTGAAATAAATGTGTGTGTCGTACTTCTCAATATGAGCGTGGAAAATATAATTAGAAATTCACGACTGCCATCGATGTAAAGATTCCTTGGTACCTTCATGTCCTTAGGAAAGAATGCTTGCTGTGCCCTCCTGATATCTCTTAGTGGTCTTTCTCTTGCGGGGGATGACCCACACATACTTAGAAAAAAACACCGACGATGGTCTAAATATAAGATTTCCGATATTCGTAAGAGCAAAGACTTGTATTTCGATCAGTTCAAACTGGAAAGTTTCGCCTGTCCTTATAATGACATTCATCATGCATAGATCTTGCCTGTGAAATTCACCTGAAACTACATATGATGCCATCACATGTTTTATCACTCTTCGGCTATTTCTTCGATGATTGCAATTATTTTGCAGGTGTATAATCGGCTTCTTGCAGCCTGAGAAGCGATCAACAGTGTCTGTCGATCAGTAAGATCGTACAGATTGTCCGAATTTTGCAGCAATTTTGTATCAACAGCTTCGCCCAGTCTAGTAAACTATAAGGAAATAGTGCCTAATTTCCCTCTCCTTCTGTCATTAAATCGGCGTAGTACACGGTGATTGTTTGTGAAAAGTTGAATGCTGGAATCACGTAGCTCCGATAAGCATGGCCCGATATGTGCTAAAATGCAGTCAAAATCGAGTAGGCAATCAAATATAAGTAAGTCACTTCTGACGTCAGCACGACGAAAGCTGTTGCACGGCCAGCAGTTTTGGATTAGAAATGATTAATTTTTTGTCATGTCGTGCAGCGTGATAAAAAGGATGTACAATGTTATAAGACGAAATATTTCGATTAATATTCCCTAGAGTGGAAAATTTGCATCTGACATGGAAGAATGTGTCACGTACAGGGATAAACTCATAAAATAAATATTTATAACACGAAGTGCTTTCCCACAATAACCGTTTTCTTCATCAGCATTGTGTTCGAAATTTATTTTCTGTCCATTACTTTTAAAACGAGTATATTTATAAGCATCTTGTAAATGGTGCCGAAAAATCGCAAGCTCTGTGTGAACTGTCTTGCTGTAACTTCAAGCAGTCACATAGAAAAAGCTTTTGCCGTGTTTTTTGCTGTTTTTTGTAGTGTTGTATTATGCTTGTCAAATGTGTGTGACTCCAGAATAATGGTTGTTGATGATCGAAAGCAAAAGTCGATACTTTCGCAAATCTAAGACTGTGTAATAACTGGAGCGCCTACGAAACAAAAGTATGCGAAAGCCATATATTCACCAGCATTTCACTGAACTGCAGCACATCATCTGGCAAACAAAGGACTTCCTCATTTCCCAGGGACCTTTTATCATCAACATTGTGTAGTTATTTTGGCTGCATAAGATGTTAAATAATGCTCCAATAATGATATGTGGTATTAGAGACCGAGCATAGTATTTATTTTTGAAATTTTCTCAAAATATGAAGACCTTAAAACTCTTTGAAAATTTTATATAAGTATCAATATCCTAATAATGTGTTAAATATAAAAAAAACCTAAAAACAAAAAGTTCAAATATAAAAAAAAAATTTTATTACAAATTTATCACAGAAATTGAACATGAAAAATAAATAAAGTTGTACACAAAAAAAAATACAAACAATTTAAATAATATTATTATAAGAAGTAACCATGTAAATATTATAATAAAAATTTAAAATTACTTATGCAAATTTAGTAGCCATTTCTAAACCAAAGAAAATTTAATATCACACATTAATTATTCTTTCTTATTTTTATTTATTCTTTATAACAAAGACAATAACATTTTTCATTAAACTTTTTCAATGCTTCTATTTAATCAGTTTTCCACATTTATTAGACAAAATAAGAGTATATTTATAAATAATTAACGTTTCCACCAGAAAACAGATTTATACCATTTTGAAAATTTGGTATACTAATTTATATTTTTTTATGTGTTTCTATTCGACTTAATAAGTCGAATTCATCACAATAAATTTTGTTATAACTTTCTGGTATTAGAAATTATTTATTTAATAAATCAATATGACATTACATATTGTATGCTCTTGAACATTTTTATATTTTTTGTATAATTTACTACCATTTCTTTTTTTTAAGTACAGTCAATTATATATCAAGGTTTCCTAATCAAGAATGAATAATAATATTCACTGTCGAAATTTAAAACTGGTGTGGAATAACGTTCATTTTTGCGATAATTTGTAGTACTTTTTGGTTCAGCAATATAAAAAACTGTAAATTATTAAACTGATATTTTATGTCAATTAAATATTCTTGTATTTTGGGGAATTGCTTTTTCTAAAAATTTCCGAACAATTGAAACTGACATGTGTGGTTGTATCTTTATACACATTTCTTTAATTGCATTAGACGTATTCGTTTCATATTATACAATTGGCAACATCATTTCTAACCTCTGAATTACAATTTTTCCTGCAGCCGCAAAATTTTTATTAACAGCTCCTTTATCAGTCTTAGATTGATAAAATTATAAACTAGTGTTAAGCGAAGCATAACATATAAATGTATTTTATAGCCACCTTTAAAAAAAATTTTTCATTATCTCTGAGATACCAAATAGATATCACAATGGATACATTATTTCATTCGATCTATCAAAATGAACAGATTTTACTAGGTGTTATATACCGACTTCGCTAATTTATAAATAAAATTTATCTTATTGTGAGCTGATCGAAACATGCATCGTAATAGCAGTAATACCAGGATTATTAATTGCTTCAATTATTTGTCCATGTTTTAATATTTTAGCTCAATAAAATAGAAGTGAAAAAAAATTAGGAGGTTGCATCAGTATAAAATCTTTATAAAGATGTCTAAATGGTTCATAACAAAAGCATCATTAGGAAAAAATCGTTCACAAATAGAAATAGCAAAATCAATTATATTTTTTGAACATTTAAATGTACACTTGTTTAACGTGTAGAATGAAATTTTTCTCTTTCAAAACTTTCGACAGTTTTAAATACCATTTATATAGTAAAAAATGTTATATGTATATAAATGAAATAATTAAAGATCCGGAAAATCAGATATCTAGAACTAAATAACTCGTCAAAAAAATTGGAAATTATGAAAGAAATAAATGAGGCCGATTATGAAATCAGTAAAAATAATTGCCTTTAATTCACATATTCCAAAATATTGGCAAAAAAAAGTTAAAAATATTGCCAAAGAAAAAATTTTTTTTTTATTAGTCCTATTTGTGTAAGAATTTTAGACCGTCCACCAACACCTGAAGAAACTTCATTCTAATAATGTTTATTTTACTCATTAGGAATATCCTATATCTAAGATAGAAGCATTAACAATTAATCTTAGTAAACATATTACTAGAAAAATAAACGTTTTTAATGACAAGTATGGTTTGAAAGGTGTTGGTCAAAATTCTTATATAGGCGACACACAAGCAAAATTAAATAATAATTAATTATTTGTTAAAAATCAAGAATATGAATTAACATAAGAACTCTATTATCTGTTTGTGGTGGACACCACCACGCCGCTGGGCAGGAGAGTGTAAGTGTTTGGCATGGCACAGATGGCTAATGGACTGAGGTGAGTACACTAATGGACTGCAGCGACAATGTGGGTTTGTTCTGTGCATGCGCTCAAGCGCCATTAAGCCAGCGAGGGATTTCCCTGCTCTTGGTGCATCACTGCCATGGGTACAAGAGGTAGTTCCTACCTGCCACTCGAGGAGAACACTCGTGTTTGTGTACTGTTTAGAAGTGCAAAATAAATATGTACACACACGATGCGTACCGTGTTTTCATTATCTCCATCGCTTGCTCTCAAGCTGGAATAGCTCAGTAGCTACAGTATTGACCCCAACGTGATCAGGGCAAGCAAGAGTACCGGATTGATGGTACGCAACACACGATAACACCGTGACGCTGGAGGTAGCAAGCCACTGTGCCAATCAGCCTGCCGCGACGGACTACAGTGAAGAGACAAACGACGTGTGCCTGTGAGCAGCGTCTCTTAAGTCTGCTTCGTATCGCGCGCTCCTATGCCAATCGCGCATGAGAGCGAAGATAGCAGCGGCCATATAGAAGAGACTTCCCCCACGCCGCATTCCCATGGTGTGTTGCACTCGCAAGTAGAGGGAGCTACTAACTTCCGCGTCACATCTGTCATCCACGATGATCTGTCACACTGTATCTCAGGTGTCCTGCAGCAACACGATAGCAGCAGCAGCATAGCAGGCCACGATGTTTGGCGCAGGATAAGCTGCGTATCGCGAAGAAAGAGTTAGAAGCTATGTTCGAACTTGGCACAGCTCATCCTTCTGACAGCTTTAAGTGTGACTCCGTGCATAAGTTTACAACTAAAGCTGATCATGGAGTCCATGATGGGAACACCAGCTCAATGCTCGTACAATTTCAGACAGATATCCAATTCCTCAAATCCAGAACTTCTCCCACACCCTCCATGGCAAGGCTATATTTGATGTTACTGGCCTTGTCAAGGCCTACAGCCAAATTCCTTTTATAGAGACAGATATCAACAAAACGGCAATCACTATGCCATTCGAACTGTATGAATTTATATTTATGTCATTTGGGCTTCACAATGCCAAATAGACATTTCAGATATGCATCGATGAAGTTCTCAGGGGCCTAGAGTTTGTGTATCCTACTTTGACGACATTCAAGTGGCTTCGGTTAACGAAGCAGAACATGAGTAGCATCTGGAGGAGCTGTTCAAACGCATTAGTTTGTAAAGTATATTTATCAACCCTTCCAACCGTGTTTTCGGGAACAAAAATAAAACATTCCTACGGCCCAGTATATCTCTTGATAGCATTAAGCCTCTTTCAGTAAAGTGGATGATATTCTGCACTAAAGCAGGCCAACAATTGCGAAAAAGCTGCATAAATTTACTAGCATGCTTAATTTCTATAGTCGCTTTATCCCAAATGCTGCTGACATCACAGGCTCCCTTGAACGAGCTTATCAGAGGTGACTTGAAGGGCTTGGCTATACTTACATGGATACCCATAGTGAAAAGGCCTCTGAGGACTACAATAATAGCCTTGCTAAAGCTACTCTCTTGGCTCATCCCATACCTACTGCATCCTTAGAGATAATAATGGATGCCTTGGACTTCACAATCGGGGTAGTGGTCCAGCAGCATGTGCAAGGGGGTTGGCAGCCCTTAGCCTTCTTCTCGAAGAAACTCAGTTCTGCTCAACAGAAATAAGGGGCTTATGATCAGGAGCCTCTCACCATCTATTCTGGTATTCACTAGTTTCGCCAAATGTCCAAACGGAAAGAATCACTGTTTCTATAGAACACAATACCTATTCTTCGCATTTGCACATAACCCAGACAGGCGTTCACCCATCCGTCCCACCATTGGACTTCATTAGCCAATTCAAGACCGGTATTCAGCATACTGCAGGTTCATTAAATGTTATCGCTGACACCTTTTTGATTTGTTTATGCTGTTAACGCTACACTCGATTGCGCGGCTCTTATTGCACCACTAACAGTGGATGAAGAACTAAAGCAGTTCGTGCAGAAGGATTCTTGCCTGCGGATAAGAAAGTTACACCTGCAAGAGTCGCCATTCCAGATCTACTGCGATGTCTCCACCCTGACTACGAGACCTTACAACACTGCATAATTTCGCTGGACAGCCTTCAGTGTGGTTCTTCAGCTGATGAACCCACGATTCAAAGCTACAAACAGGTTAGCTACTCAATGCTTTGTGTGGCTGTAAATGAAGTCTGACTGTGGGCGATGAGCATGTTCCTGCCTTCCATGTCAGCATGCGAAAATTACTCATCATATCTCAACACCAGTTAGCTCATTCCTGTCACCTTCTGCTCGTTCCAACCATGTCCATGTCGACCTAGTGGGTCCCATACCAGTTTCGCAGGCCTTTTCCTATTGCATGACGATCATCTATTACTTCACTAGATGGCCAGAGGCAGTGCCTGTGGAGAGCATCGAATCGTAAATGGTGCCCCGATCGTTCAACACCAATTGGATAGCTCACTTTGGCGAACCACTACAGATCATCACTGATAAGGGTACGCAGTTCGAGTCTACACTTTTCAGAGACCTCAGTAACCTGGCAGTAGTGACTCGCCCGACGATCACCTAATTCCATCCTGCTGCTAATGGCATGGTCGAGCTCATGCATAGGCAGCTCAAGGCAGCTGTATATTACCACATCACAGAGCACTAGGTGGACATTTCGCCCGTCATACTTCTGGGAATCATACCAGTATGGAGAGAGGACAGGCATGCAACTTCTGCTCATATGGTGTATGGGTAATCCCTGTAGCTGCCCGGATAATTCCTGGTAGATGAACCTAGTTCTCAAAATATAGATGCCACAGATCTTATCAAAGAGCCACAGCATTACTTTAGTGATCTCTGACCTGTTAGTGGTTCTCGGCATCACGAAAATAAGCAATTTGTCTTCAATTACCTAATAATAAAGACAGAATTCTTCATCCCTCGTGTTGTGTTAAATGGAAGTCTTCAGCATCTTTATTAAGGCCACTTCTCATTGCCGCATCGGACATCTAAGACTGCAACCCTCCAGATGAATGGCCACCAGGCCACAGTCTCAATCGATCGCCTCAATCCGGCGTACACCACAAATGAAGATAAAGCCAACGATCATGCCACACTTATCCCAGACACAGAACTGGAGCCACCTACATCATCCCATGTAGCCAATCGCAAACCAATGCCTCTTCCACCAGCTACAAGCTACAGTCGGCATGCCTGTTTTCCAAACCGTCTTCAGTGTGGTTTTTCGTGATGTGGGTTCATCACTGGCAGATAGGTGATGTGGTGGTATAACTTCAAAATCACAGGACAGGTGAGTGTAAGAGGTTGGTGGGACACATAGTGCTAATTATTTATGGCGACAACATGGGTGTGTGTACATGCATATGCACAAGCACCATTAAGCCAGTGGGGGATTCCCTGAACCGAGGTGTACCAAATCCAAGATAGCAGGTGGCAGTATTTACCTGCCACTCAATCACAACATTCGTGTTTGTGTACTTTTTTAGAAATGGAAAAAATATGTCACTCACAATGTGTACCATGTTTTCATTGTCTCCCTAGCTTGTCCTCGCACGAGAATATGCCAGTAGTTGCATTGTTAATAAAAAGTAAACAAGATCATTTTGAAAATAGTTATACCAATGAAAACTACGATGATTATAGAGAAGCAACTCTATTAACAAATGCGGTATTTTCAAAATATTATCCAAATATAAAAGTTAATAGAAATAAAATATTTCAATATAATAATATAAATAAACCAATTTATGAAAAATGCACAACATGGCCATCATCTCGCTCACAACCAAGCACACCCGAATAAATATATTTACCACAAACGCCAAAACCTGGTGAAGAAATAAAACAATACAATAATAAATCAAAACAATATGTGGTATGAGCGATGTGAGAAAATTAATTTATTGATTGTTAGTTATTCACTGTGATAAAATTGCTAGCTATAAAAATTATTCAAAGGAAATAGTCAGTATAATAAATAAGATATGCAAAAGATTGTCTGATTATGTAGTTAATAATCCTAAAGAAATTTCAAATCTAATACAAATTTTAAAATTAATCCCTCAAATTTCTGGAATTCCAAACACCACGGCAAAGGAATAATGTATTGGGCATTAAGCAATTTATATTTTCCTGAGATGCATTTACCTGGTTATAATTATTGTGCTCCATTCACAAAATTAAATGAAAGTCTAGAACACTGTGATAGGTATAAATAATTTAGATGAACCATGTAAAATTTTATGATACTGCTAATAGTGATCATAAAAATATATATTCTAAGTCATGAAGCTAATAAAATTTGACAACAAGCTAAAGAAATAATGTTAAATAAAGTTACACCAATTGTTTAAAAATGAGTTTTTGCTTTGTTCCTGGAAGTAAGCATTTTCATTAAAATTATCATTACATACAATAATAAAGTGTTTAAAGTAAAACAGTGAGTCTAGTTAACCATAAAGTTGGATTTTTCCCATTTTAATACCTTTACCAGACGTATTAGATGTATTAGCAAATGGTGCAAGCTCGATAAATAAAACATTTGATCAAATAAGAAAAAATAAGTAATAATTTGATGAACCACGACACAATTTAGCTATTAGATACAAAGAAATCAATTTTGGGTAAGACAAAGAAATAAAAAATTTAAGACGAAATAATTTTTTTATATTTACTTTATGTAATATCGATATCAACAATTATGTTATAAAATTAAAGATAAAAATTTTTAGAGATGTTTGTCTGATATATGAATTATCAGATAGAATATATAATAATGAATGTGAAATAGTTAAATTAGATAAATCTGTAAATTCTGGAACTCATTGAACTTGTTATTATAGAGAATGAGTGAAGAAATTTTGATGACTCTTAACATCGAGGTTTCGAGAACCGATGAGGATGAAGCGAGGTGAGAATGGAGCAGCGCCTGGAATGAAAGGACAGGGGAAACGGGAGATGAGAAAAGCCGCCAACCAGCGACATCGTCCAGCACAATCAACACTTGCGAAAATCTGGGAGTGGCCCAACAAGGGATTGAACCCAGTTAGCCTTGGAGGCGAGCAGTCTCACTACTTATCCACCGAGGTTCCCCTTGTTATTATATAATTAATAATTATATTTATTACCTCAGTTCATTATGTGTAAATGTTCCTATAGAATTCATTAAATATTTTAAAGATTATCATACATATTATAATGGCAGGTGACCCGACCCGGATTCACCCGGGTGCAATTTAAGTTTGACAGCGTTACATTAATAAATAAATTGGGAAAACACAATTATAATATTATATGATAGTAAATTAGTAAATTACTATCACATATAATATAAATACACATCACGCCTGTCTCCCAGAGAGGTAGCTAGAGATTATGGACATCCATTTACCACGATCCTGACATAAATCCCTACCTTCTTCGCTTTATCCACATTCAAACATATTATATGATAGTGGTTAAGAAAATTAATTTGTATACAACATTGTAAGGAACTGTCTCCTGACAAAGACAAGTGGTCAATAACCAAAGGAAAATTGTACGTTTGCTAAATCTTTTCGCGAAAAAAAGGTGGCCCGATTGATAATAGAATGTGATCAGCATAAGAAAATGTAGTTTAAATAGTAATTGGTCACACATGTTGAAACCAATGGCAAGAGGTGGCCGCTGTGTCGTCGTGCATATTTTTGTATCTGATTCATCTAGGAGTAATAATTGTCCACGTGAAAAGTACGTCTGTCGGAGGTAAATTAAATGGTAAAAACGGCTATAAGTATTTCTCTGTTATAGATAGATATATGCTACTGCAGTGTTTTATAAGTCTTTTTATTCTACACAATTCTTTAGTACATGATATTGTACTATCTTTAACGGTTTAGACAGCGTATTGCAAGAGAGCGCGCTGGCGGCATACTTTTTTCCGACGTGATTCACTATTATTGTCAGTGCTTATTCCTTATGTTAATTTACGTTACAAAATATATACTAAAACCTGACCAGAGAACATTGCTATGGATTTAAAAAAAAAACCCAGTAAATCGAATACTTGGTTCTCAAGTGATAGCGCACTAACCGACAGACAGACAGAGAGATTTTGAGTTCTATAATATGTTTAGATTATAGAAATCATAATTTCGAAACAGATTTGTGTGGACATTAATGTTTACTAGTTATAATATTTCTGATAGAATTTTTTTTGTTATTCAACTAAAGATTGATTTGGGAAGCTATTAATTAGCTGTTGGGATACATTTTTAAAAATTAATGATAGAATGTAAATCATGTCCTAAAAATATAAATTTTTATGAATATGTTAAAAATTATGATTTTAACCATTTAATAAAAACGTTGCATTGAAATCTGAGTGAAATACTTAGTTTAAAAATAGTACATTCAATGAGTTTGCTGATAGAGCAAAGCAATATCATAGAAAAATCAAATAATTGATTACAAAATATAGATTGTTAAAGAAAAGTTGGATGACGTTTTAAAACATTATAAAGTTGGTCAAATAACTATTCAATTAGCATAGTAAATTTCAATTTCTCAATTTTAAGATTTTAAACAGAGGATTGCATATAAAAATGTGTTAAGTGTGTATGAACACATTAAAATTTTTAATGATTTAATAGATGATGTTCCTTTAAAAATTATGTTAACTGAATGTAAACAATAAAGTTTTTGGTGTATTAAAAAAGGATGTTGCTTTAAATACGATGTTAAATGATTATGTCAGGAAGGAAATATTTAATAATTTCGCTGAAAGAACAAAGAAATATCAAATAAATATATAATATATATATTATTTACTCAAATAATTGCTTTAACGATATCCGATTATAATAAAACAATAACATATAGTTTTAATAATTTATTTAAATAACTAAATTAAATAATTAAATAAAAAATAAAAAAATTTCATGATCTTTAAAATACACCTAATTTTTTTTTTTTGAAAAACAGAACATTGAATATAATTAAAAATTGATAATGTAGAGAAATGTGTTTCGCATATGAAAATATTCAGTAAATTATAATCAATAAATTTGATAATGAACTTAAAAACAATAAATGCACAAAGTCTTACAAAATATATTTTAACATATATTGTTATATAAATAATAATTTAACTAAGAAACAGAGTAAGTTATATTGAAAAAATCATTACATTAATTACACCAAATATTTATAATTGTAGTAGACAACCATGAAATGTATTATTTTATATACGTTTCTTTGGAAATTCATTATTTTAAAAACTAGTATTTAAAAAAAATTATAGAATTTTAAGCAATAATCAAGAAACATCGCTAGTCCAATATCTACAAATAATGGTCTTAGTTTAGAATATTTTCAGTCGAATAAAATACAAACAAATAATATAACGCTTAAATTAACACAAAGTAAACCAGGCAATATTTTGATTTGCTAATGGATTATGCTACTTTTCTTTTATATTTTATTGTACAGTTTTCAGAATTGATACAGGTATCTGTGATTCACAGATTTTGAGCCCATGTTCTAATTCGTTTCAAGTTTCGGTTTTTGTAATTAGTATTTGGCATTTTGTAAGGTTTAGTCGGAACACCACGTCATTCAACTATCTAGCATACTAAGTTGCTATTATTTTGATGTTACCAATATGTGTATTTAAATGTTTTAAAGAGGCAATACTAATATGGTGGTTGTTTGGTAATTTTTATTTTGCAATTTGTCAGCTTCGATGCTGACAAAATGCAAAATGAGAATGACAAAAATGCGTCATAGATTTTGAAGACAAAATGGGTCACTTGACCATTTTTTTTTAACAAAAAGTGCCAAGTTGAACACAGCCTGAGAATTGAGAAACCAAGATATGGTATAGATTCTACAAAATCATTTGTTGTAAAAAGGGTGATCTAAAATATTAAAATTAGTTTATGATATGCAAGTCGCTAAAAAACTATGAAATAAATATAAGGAAGTTAACAGTTTTTAAATAATTGTAAAAAAAATACAGAAACAGAAAAAACTTGGTTTTTTTAATTGTAAGAAAAGAATCTAAAAGTAATATAAATATAGAAAATACTAACAATTTTAAGTTATGGAAACAAATATTTGTTGTAAATGCATGTCTTAAAAATCAGTGGTCCTAGGAAAAATTGCCCTTTCGCGAAAGTGTATTAATTAGTTCTGGAATTGATGATTTATGACATGCTTATTTATTGTAAATGTATTATGGAAGTTTTGAGGATATTCCAAAAATAAATAGTAAAAATAATGTATTTAAATTGTAATTCATGTTTTTTCTAAATATGGTTTTGCTATTCCAGTTAATGGTAAATCTTGTAAAAATAATATGAAAGCTTCCGAATCGGTTTTTAAATTAACGTATCAAATTTAAAAAAAACTACGATAAGAAATTTAAAGTATTAATAGAAAAAAACATAAATCCATTATTAAACTTTTTCTGAACTTAAAGATTGTGTTCCTTACATATTTAATAAAAGTTAAAAAAAGTTACAAAAAATTGCTGTAAATGGAAATTAAAAATGGACAGATGTTTTACATTATTTAATAAAATAGTCTTATAATACAATAATAAATAAAATAATAAAAAAAATTAACTATTAAATATGATTCAGTGGTAGATATTGAAACTAAGGTATAATATGTTGGTAATGTAGTTGCAATAAGAAATATGGAAAAATATTTTAAGATGGATACACTGCTAATTAGTTCACATAATTTTTTGAAATTTATACAGAAATTAAGAATTGGATGTACGAAATTATGTCATAAAATATATGAATAAAAATCATTTTAAAGGAAAATTTTATTTAATATGAAATTATGTTAACTAATTATATAAATATAAATATATTTTAAAAAGATTTAAGAACAAAATGTGGTAGAATTTACAAAATGTGTAGGGTTATTGTTTACAATATAGTTGCATTAATAAAGATAGTGCTGTTAAGTAAGGAATAATTTTTATTTTCTTTTAATAATTAGGTATTTATTAAAATCTTTTTAATCCTTAATGCTAACTTTTACAAATAATTTCACTACATGTATTACATTTTATTCCAAATAAATATTTTTTTTCCATCTATATTTCATTATTAGTACATTCATTATAGTCACAAAATATATCATTCTTAAAGAAATATTACAAAACCATTCATATATCAAAAACAATATTTAAATTATTTGGTAATTGTAGAAATTTATCATTTATCATCCCCAGTTATTTTCTACGAAAATTACATTCATATAATTGAGAAAAATATTCTTCATTAAAAAGGATAACATTTTAACAATTAATAGAGTTAAAAATTGAATTTTTTTTTGTAGTTACAAATTATTCCGAAGAAGATAATGACAAGGGAAAACCTCGATTAAAATTAAAACTTAGATATTCAACCCTATACATTTTATAATCTTTTATCATACATAACTTTTTCTCTAAAGAAATTTTATATATACGAAAAAAGTTAAATTCTTTGGCCTATATCTTTACCATTCTGTTATTAGAGTTGGATTATTATTTAATGTTTTATTTATTAATTTTTATGGAAACAAGTTTATTATAAAACATTTACAATTTATCAATGATAAAATTTTATGTGTTAATATTTTTATTAGCACCTATATCTGGGGAATAAGACTTATATGCGTATATGCTTGTAGGTGCTGGGAAATTATATATTAATGATTTTAGATATATACTTTTTATAATTTCAATATGAATTTGACTGGGCTCAAAATAATTATTATATAATGGACACATGATAGAATTTGGTACATATACCAAAACAGCTAATGAACAAGTTTTATCATCTGGTTGGTAGTTCATCATACCATGGTACTTTCTTATTTATAAGAATTTTAATTTGTTTATTTAGTTGTGTTAGTAAAAAAAGCATGAGCAATTTTTTTTCTTTTGGAAGATCTGGACATCTAATTTTTTTATATCTATGTATATCTTGAATAAACGATATAATAATATGTGGATTACTATCATGAAAAAAATTTAAATTAACGGTTTCACCCAGTATTTTTAAAACTGTACATGTTATTTCATTAATTGTGTTGTTACCTATAGCAAAATCGCATCTAATTTTATCGTTATTCTATTTTGTTAAAGATGAATATAGATACGATAGTTCATCTTCTAAACCATATGTTGGTTTGTTTATTAATTGTAAAGTTTCCTTAGCTAATGGATTAATTATTATTAAGCTACATCCTTTTTTATATATGTTTAGGGAACGGTATAAATTGTTGCAACTATTTGAAATAATCTATTGGTAACTACAATATTTTAAAATCCATATGAAATTTAATAATATTTAACAGATAAAGTTGATTTTAATTTTATGAAGATACTATTCTAATTATTAATTACATTAATATTATTATTTAATTTATATAACAAAAAAAATAGATATTTGAGAAACAGTATAACAAAAAAAATATTTTACTTTAATATTTTATATCATAATTTTTTATACTCATATCAACAGTACATAAAACCAAAATCTTTATACCGGCATTATGAAACCATTTTTTAAAATGTATATTCCCACCGTTGAAATCATTTTAAAAATGTTTTCAATTTAATTCATTTTGTCAAAATAACAAATATTATTGTATTATCTTATCGAAATTATTTAAAAAATATCCCATTTTATCNTTGACGCATTCTGCGTCCCTATATTTTATTCGTCAGAACACACGCTCTGGCGAAGCTCGCAGGCGGACGACCGCAATAAGGATTAAGGGTTTTGCGGACGTGATGAGGAGAATGGCGCCAGGACGGCCCGGCAGAACGACCACGTGCGGAGGAAGGCGGATGCAGCTGCATCCTTCAGCTGCCAAGGGATGCTGAGCCCACACCAGCGGCTGAGTCTGTCCTGGGCTAGTTTCCGCCATAAACATTGAGAGCTTTTAGCAGGCGTGCTGGGAAGAATAACGACACAATATCTGGAAGCATAAGTTCGCCGAACCAAAGAGGCCACCCAAGAGTTCCTGCACATGCAGAACGGAACAATAAACTTCCAGGCCTGAATCAAGGGGCGACGCCAGGCCGACTGCGGACCACAGGAGCAGTGGCCACATGTTTTACGACTCAGGGGGGACGCGGCAAGCACCCCGGCCACGTGCAGGGACAGTGCAAGTTGAATATGGCGATGGAGCCTACAAAATAAATGAGAAGGAGGGAGGACCGGATCAGTCAGTCGAGGATCGAGCAGTCAGGCAGTCAGTTGGAGGACCTAGAGCGAGACGTCTGGTTCCGAACCGGACGACATCAGGCAGTCAGATGCGAGCAGTCAGTTGAGAGACGTCAACGAGTGAGTCAGTCGGAGTCAGTCGAGGATCGAGAATGCATTACGACGTCGACCTCAGTCGGAGGCTGTCAAGCGGGACGTGCGGCGGGAAGCATCTGAGAAAAGTCAGTCAGACTTCGTCAAACGAGAAGGGTGGACCGGAAGCCGAGAGAAAACGAAGTTCGCCAAATGCATCAAGACGTGGACCTCAGTCGGAGGCCGTCAAACGGGACGTACGGTGGGAAGAGTCCGAGAAAACGGCAGCCGGCCGGCGCCAAACGAAGAGTGCCGAGTGGACCCGGGAGGAGGAGTTCCGAGAGCAGGCGTCGGGACGCTACACCAAGCGCCGGAGCAGTTCCAAGTCGCCAGCTGAGGGAAGACAGCGCCGCAGTGTCAGATAAGTAGTTCTACACCAGGTGTGAATAATACTTCCCCCCCCCCAGGACGCCAATCGCGGCGTCAAACCATATGTAGCCTACATAGAAAAAGGGGAGGGGAGTTGTCTCGTGAGTTCATGTACCAGTTAACCTGTTCAAGCAACAATAAAACTCGATTATGTGAACTCGCAAATAAAGTGTAATTTAATAGTAAATTGGACCTAGAGACAACAGTGTCGACGTATTCCTAGCCCTATCACTGAGGGCTAGCATCAAGTGCTGGTGCCTCACGCCGCAGAGCAGATTCAATACCTACTTCCAAACTTCAGCATTGGCAGGTATCAAGTTTGATAAAATCAGAAAGTCGTCTGTTAGTCGAACATTTTTTGGCAGAATCTAACTTGTGGAACAAACATTCAATTTATTAAAATTTAACCAACACTATTTATAAATGAAATTAATCATCAAATTAAGTTTTACCACAATCGCTTCGCCCAATAACTATAACAAAATCTGGAAATAGATCACAATTTTCATTTTTTATTTTCTGTATTAATTATAACACCAACATTTCTATCGATTTCCAATGAAAAAATATGATGTTATTATATACATTAATAATGATAACTTCATTGTGACAGTCTTCATGATGAACTTTCTATTGCTTTAATTAGATTTCATACAACATATTTAACACCGGATATAAATAGTATTATTACAGTTAATGACACAAATTAAAAATGATTATTATGAAAGGTTAATACAATATTGCTTCCTTTGAAAAGCTCTATAAATTTATGTGTGCCATTAAAAATCAATATTATTGTTTTAGGACCAAATAATATAATAAATAGAATAAATGTTAATAGTAAAGACATATAAATGATTCGAAAGAAATGTAATAGAAAACAATAATATTGGTAGTAATATAGCCAATTTAAACTCATTAAAAATATTAATGTTCATTGTAATTAGGCATTTGGTATGATTAAAAATATGATGAATTAAATAATTTAGAAACCAATATCATAGCTAGTTTCGGACCAAAAACAATATATGGATTTCGTGAATAGATTGTATATGAGTTATATTATGCATTATTGTATAAAATGTATAATCAAAATCAAACAAATCCCCTCCACGAAAGTTACTTAGAATTTTTTTCAGCTGTTTAAACAGCATTAAATGAACATATATTCTTTTTATATATAAAAGCATTAAATGATAAAGCTTTAAATCAATAGGAAATTAAATATACAAATACAAGATATGAATCTGATATTAATAACCAATATGATATGCTCAGTTAAAAAATACATTTTAAAATTAATAAAAATATGTTAAAATCTGAATCATTTTCTTCTTTTATTAATTATGCTCATTGTGATTAAAACAGTTGGGGAGCACCTAATAATACTAGTGTCACAGTTTAACGTTTAAATTTGGAATTACGAATTAAACCACAATACATATTTTTGCTTAGTCATTTTTTAAAATATGCATTTTATTTTTAATATTGTTAATATTAAAAATTACATAATTTTTACATTTTTTATTTGCTTTGTTGGTCATATTTATTTGTGAGTTACTGTATAAATTTAGTTTTTTATAATTATTATTGTTTTAAATTAATAACAAAAACCATTTTTTGTATACTACAGAAAAATTTTATATTTATGAAATCTTATGAAATTCATTTTTCTATAAATATTGAATTTTTTCAAAAAGAAATTGCTTATAATCATTAAATGTTATTTCATTTTTAATAACTGAAGATTTAACACCATTATTTTTCTTTTCTTTTCCACCAACTTTATAAGTATATATTTTTATCCTAACCCTATAATAAAAGTTATAATTTTTTCATATTTTAACTTTTAATTAATTTGTGCAATGTTATATATACAACATTAAAAATATTCACTAGTATTAAATAAAATAATCTTTTTCATATCAGAAAAATTATCAGTTTTTATATTATATATTAAAGAAAATGTATCTTAACAATATAATCTTATAAGTTTTTCATTTAGTTTCGTATTATAATTTCTAAATGAAAATAATACATTAATTCTTTAGATATTTTTATAATTGCCATTCCTATATAAACTGTATCATTACATGATAATATTTTTATTTATGTGAAGAGCAATTGTATTTATAACAAAAAGGGTTTCTGTATTAAAATAGGAATTTTAATTAATCATTCCAATTTTTTAAGATAAAGAAATAATTCTATATGTTGTCTTTTTCTAGTGATTCCCATTGTTTACAAACAATTAATAATTCAATAATTTGTAAAAAAAAATTGCAAAATCATTGCTGATATTAGTTCTCATATCTGTATTAGTAACTATATTTTTTTATACCATTGTAAATGTTTAAATTTAAAAAATATGTAAAGTTTTTAAAATTTTTAATTTAATACATAACCAAATTCTGAAATTATAAAATTTTTATTTTCCGAATTTGTTAATTTATTTCTTGCTTCTGGAGCCAGTGAAATATTTTCATGATTTTATGTAATTTTAAAATATATTATGATGTAACTTAAAATATATAACCTCACGATTCGTTAAATACAGTTTTAATTTTTCTTCTGCTTTCTATTCATGTCATTTTTCTGTGATTAATTCTGTAACTCAATCAAATCCCCCATATGGTAAAAATTCTGACATTGCCCAAAGAAATAAATTATTTGCATATAAATACATTAAATAATTTGAAATTATATTTATATCATAATAATTTATGTATTTATTATTACGTTTAACATGTATTTTACAACATTGTGATATTCCAACTCGACTACCTTGTTCCAAATATAGTATCATATCATAGTCTTCTAATAAATATAATTCGATATTAATACACTTTAACTGCATCCCTTGATAAACCTGGTGCTGTATATTACCAAGAACGATCTAATTTGTATGCTTCTAAACAAACATCTCCTAAAATTTAATATTATATAAGCCAGTGATTTCCAAAGTTCTATGAACTGCGACTCATTTTAAAAAATGCCAAAATTTAGAACCCACTGTAATGCCTTATACGAGAAACGTACCATTTCGCTTTTCTACCATGTTAACATAGAATTTCTTACATAGCGTAAGAAAGTGAAGGGTAGTAGGATTAATAAAATAGTTAAAAAGTTGAAGTACTAAAGAAAAATNACCTGGTGCTGTATATTACCAAGAACGATCTAATTTGTATGCTTCTAAACAAACATCTCCTAAAATTTAATATTATATAAGCCAGTGATTTCCAAAGTTCTATGAACTGCGACTCATTTTAAAAAATGCCAAAATTTAGAACCCACTGTAATGCCTTATACGAGAAACGTACCATTTCACTTTTCTACCATGTTAACATAGAATTTCTTACATAGCGTAAGAAAGTGAAGGGTAGTAGGATTAATAAAATAGTTAAAAAGTTGAAGTACTAAAGAAAATTTTTAATGTAAATGTACCTAATCAAACAGTATTACACAAAGTGTTATATTACTAATTTAGTTTAAAATTCGTTTTGGTTTTAAGAAATCAGATTTTTCAATGCGAAGGATACATTTGTTTTTTATTTATTCCCATTACAGCTTTAGTGACCACTTCATTTCTTGTCACTTTCAAATGCAATGAATTCGACACGTCCAGTTTATTTCGGTATTTAGTTTTGATATTGACCATGGATGAAAATCCCATTCACTGCGTACTATGCGTAGTATTTTACGTCTTATTGACAGTTGCATTACATGTGTGTAGGTTCTAAATTATAACATTTATAACTTATGCATATGTTTATGTATAAAATTATATTTTTCGGTGCCCATCAAATTTTTTGTCTGCGATCTACCAGTGGGTCGCGACCCATACTTTGGAAAATACTGATATAAGCTAAAATAAATACATAAGATTTATTGTGTAAAATTGTAAAAATTTTTAAATTTGTGTTACATTTTTCCAAACATCTATTGCATGTTTTTAATATTCATATGATATACTTGTTTTAATTAATCTCGGATAGAAATTCATTATTGTTAGTAATTTCGTTTCTTAATTTTTATATTGAAGTCATTCATTCCATATGGATAAGCAAAATTTTAAATTATTAATGTAATTGTAATTTTTTAAAAATATTTAGATGTTTCCCAAAATATATTTTTTTTATGACTTTGACTTAATGTATCAGTACTTGAACTAAAAATTTTTTATGTATTTAAAAATTATATTTGTAAACCATCTTCAAAATGTAATCAACGAAATAAATTTTTTTTTAATAGTGGAAATTATTTTAATATGATCTTTTCTTATTTTCGCACTATTTTATTAACAAATGTGCATAATGATAAATTATGTATATAAACTGGTGCAACTGATGGAATTCCTAAAGTTAAATTACAATAAGTATGAGCAACAACTTGATATAATTCTTTTAAATTATCATAATATTTTACATTTATAATATGATCTTCGAGATAATATGTAGCATTTTTAGTTCTAACTCTTCTTTACTAAATTTTTATAATTATAAATAGTATCATGCATTTTTTAAGATTCTTCAGATACTTTTTTTAACTTTAAAATAAAAACTTTATGTGCATGTTCACCAACATATTCAATTTTTTTATAAAGTGGTTTATTATATAAAACACAAATGGAGAAAATTTTTGTCTCATGTTTTTAATATTTCATTATTCATGATTTTTTTGGATTAGATTCACAAGTATCCATATTTTTTAATCAACATTAAAAATCAGCCAAAATAACAAAATAACTATTAATAAATGGTAATGCTTTCAAAATTATGATTTTATCCATTTTAAGCTTCTAAATTCTAACAGTTTCATTTCTAGAACCAAATTCGTTATATTCATTCAATTTTTCTTTAGGATTATGTATTCTTAATCATCTATCAAAAGGAAATATTTTCCATTTTGTGCACACAGCTGTAATGAATGTTATTTTAATAAAATGAAAAAAAAAAAAAAAAAAACCTATAATGACAATTGTTTCCTATTGTAAAAAAATATGCTAATATTTTTTATTTTGTTAATTGTAATGGAAATATTAAACATATTTAATTATAAGATAATAGTTTAATAGAGAAATTAACTTAGTTCTCAAATATATAAATAGTATCAATTTTCATAGGCATTTCAAATTTATCAAAAATTGCATCTAGTTCTAACCCAATATTTTTATTTAAAAAAATTATTTATAAGATGAACCTCTTAAATATTTATATTAATTTGAAGAAAACTTTATAATATATTGTAGCATATAATTTCCAATTAACTTCTTTAGCTATAAATAAAAAAAATATTTTGGTAAGAATTTCTTGGAAATATTTATAAAATATTTTATCTAAATTTTTTTTACCTTTGTATTATGTTATTTGTAGTTCTAAAAAAAATCTATCATCCCCCTTTTTTACGTTTAAATGTAGCATTTGGAATAAGAGTTATTTTTTAAACTTTTTTCATATTAAGTATTTTCCTTTTTAAATGTAATTAATTCATTTTAAATTAATTTATTTAGTTTATGTTAAAAATACATTAGGAAGTTTACTAACATCTATTTTAGATATAAATATTTGTATTCTAGATACAAAAGCTGTTGGTTGCCTCTAAATTTAACTTTGCCTATTTATTTAAATCATATCCTCAAATTTTAAATTTTTCATTTTTGAAAACGGAATATTTAATGTTTCAAATTTTTCTTCTCTAAAAGCAATTTCAAGAAAATTACTAATTATGTATTTTAATATACAGATTCATTATTTTATAATTTTTTGTTTTAACTATCTCAAAAAAATTATGAACAATTTTGTGTTTACATTGTGTCTTTTCCTGAAGTTTATTATTGACTTAGTAAATATTTTATTAATATGTAACAAATCGCATTAAATATATTTAAATAAATTTATGTTAGATAACATTTAGTAAAATATTTAATTAAAACAGCATTTGTTTTATAATAAGAAAATACTGTATTGTTGTTTTTACACACATTTATTTATTTGCATATTGAAGATTCATTTGTGTATTTTAACAAATCTTTTACACATTTGAATAAAAATTTCAGATAGCATTTAAAGTAAATTTCTTTATATCATGAACCTAATCTTGTATTTCTGTGAATAATTATTTTTTGACCATTTTATTTTGTTTCATATACTACAAAAAAAATCTTAAATTCATTGTGGCAACGTATTACTTCCGATCCCATCCACCAAAACTCCCCATCCCAACCTCCGACACTCCTCTACTCTAATAGCAACCGGATGAGAAGGAAAATAAAATTTGAAGATAATGGTGCGTTCTAAGGTTACTAAACTGCTACTGTAAAATGAACAATTAAACATTTATGATTTCAAGTATAATTACTGCTGTAAAAAAAAGCTTTTTCATAGATTTCGTATAAAACTATTTCACAACATATAAAAGCGCTTTACAATCATAATATCACCATAAAAGATTACAAGGCTCATCATACTTTAGTTTTCAAAAATTAAACTTAAACTATCCCTGAGGCTGTTCGAGAAGCGACTGCAATTGCTGTACTTAATTTCCCTGTCTGTGTCCTCACGTCCACGCAAGCTCACTCACAGCGTCCGTCCTCATCAGTCCTGGAGCCTATGGTACTCCAATCACTGAACACTCGAAAAGTGTTGCTACCCCTCACTGATATATCCTCTAATTATTCTCTCCACAGAACAGAAGTCGCTGATGTTGCCCTCACCTTGCCCTCGATGGAGTGGGTAGTGCTTCTTCAGAGTACTACTCTTAACCAGGACAGAGCCGGGGATATTCTCCCTACCAGACACCTTGCGATGCTGGTAGTGCTTGCCTGATCACACTCACTCTATTTTAGTCCACACCACAGCTCAAATATAGGCGATGCTCGAAGCTTCCTAGACCGCCATATCACTACTACTTCCCTGTTAAACTCTCTACACAACTCATGCCCCGGAATTCCTTCCTTTTAGAGAAGCATATGAGTATATCATTAAAATATCTGTTAGCCCCATATTTCCCGAAGGCAACGTCCCCATAAACGCGATAAAACTCTACTATGCATAATATCACATTCCGCCATCGATAGAAAATCACAATCTCTTACATGGATGATGTAAGGAACTGCCAAAAACATATAAATGTAAAAGCACTTATTAATTATAATCTTCTGCTATTTTTCTAAACATTTTGTGTGATTCCATTTGTTTGTGTTGTTCGAAATATGATTTATTAATATATATTTTCCACATCCACAATGTACTTTTTCTCATGTTTCTTCTTGATTATTTAAAATTCTTGCTTTGAATGTTCGAATAAATTTTAAATAATTACATTTTTAATCACTTGTATAAGGATTTAAATAAAAAAATCTATGTTTTATTCTTTATTGCACATTTTATATTTTTGGTTTTAATGTTTTACATTTATTAAAAAATTTATATACACTTTTTGGTTAATAATTATTTATAATCTTTAATTCCTATAATATTAAATTTCATGTTAATTTTGTAATTTTACATTAACTAATAAATGTTTATATTAAAATATTCTTGGTTAATTTTTAGAATAGATGCACTGTTAAATATTTAAGATTTTATTTTACTACATAGATTTGTTTTTTATTTTTTGTTTTAAATTTTTGAATTTTTTTTAAAATTATTTTAACTTCTTTTAATTTTATTTTTTTATTTTCGAGGTTTGATATTTTAACAGCTTCTTTGGTTTTGGATATTAATAGAAAACTATCAGTTTTGTAGTCTTGGTATTAAGAGACAAATGTCAAAAAATTTAATTATGTGCTTGCTTTTTCAAAATACGTACTACTGCCAGTAGAGTACCTACATATGTTTCCTGCTCTGGTATGTATTCAAATGCTCGCTTGGACATTAAATCATCCAGAGGTGCTTTCTTACCGACGAAAATAATATATTTTTCAAGTTCTAAAAAGTAGGGTTTACATTTTGGTTTACAAGACGAAGTCAGCACTTTCTACTTGACTACACATTTGAGGTTTGGCTGAGGATTCGCATCTTCATTAAACCAATAGCGGGTATGATTATCAACACAAATACAAATTATTCCGGAAGCTTACACCCATCGATTCTCAATAGTCTGTATTTAACAATTAATGATCAGATATTTTTCGTGGTCTGCTTTGATGGCTTTTAAAACATATGTTGTCGCTAAACAGAAAGTTGCGCCACTCTGCCTCTTTCAGTGAAGGCGAGATTTTATATGTCAACAATTATTTTGTGTTTTCGGCGAATTTTTT
>NQII01003539.1:77110-194053 GCA_002778355.1 Clitarchus hookeri
TGTAGAGTAGCTTCAGTTCATGTAGAGTAGCTTCAGTTCATGTAGAGTAGCTTCAGTTCATGTAGAGTAGCTTCAGTTCGTGTAGAAGGAATCTTGTCAGCAGGGGGCCAGTATTCAATGTAGTGTGCAAAGAACAACGATCGGCACTGCAGTTGCCATCAGCAGGATATCACTGTTAGTATCAGCCCATTGAAGCAGTGCCCTGTGTTCAAAAAAGGGTGCAGGTGTTCATGAATGTGTTAGCGAAAAATAAAAGCTGCTTTAGTATGTTATTTTCCTGATGTAGGTTTGTTTACAAAAATTTAGGAAAAAAATGTGGGGAACATACTAAACAATGACACTCAACAGGGAAATACACATGGGTCGTGGACAATCTTTCAAGATAATTCGACTCGACGGTCATATTTGTAGTAGGAATTGTGTTATCTAAGAGAAAGACGGATATTATTTTCTTTTTGTTACGAATCGCAATCAGGCCGTAGCTGATTGTCCAGCCTGATCACACCTTTACATACTTATCCAGGACAGGGGCCATGATTGCTGAAATTAGTTATGAAATAGAAATCCACAGACCCCTTCCACCGGCCAGTAAATGGGGATAAGGCAGCTGATATAGAGCAGCGTAGCCCACAGGAGGTGTCTTTTTCACGTCGGCCCCATGAGAAGACCACTGAAGATGGATGTGTCCGAGCGTTGACATCCGCCATCTTAATCATCCTCCACAACCATAAATATGGTGGGGGCTCTACAATTAGATTTTACTCAGAAAGTGACTGGTTAAAACTTCATTATTTAATATAAAGTATGATTTCAATATATTTATATAGCTACCCCTGTGCATATTCAATCATGTTTATATTGAAATAATATTGCACAAACTTAATATTACATAAACAGTTTTATATAGTGTTCATTATGTACCTCTTATTAAAAACTTACTATGCCCTATATCCCCGTAGAGGAATTATGAATAATCATAAATCATATCATAACACTTTGGAAGAATGTTGTGCTACTGTTACATGGCATACTTGCCTCCTTTACTTTTATTTAAGAAACTTTCATCTTAAAAATGTCAACAAATTGCTTGTCAACGATCGTGGTGAGTACACTAAAGCCCCTTACACATGGGCGAATTTTAGTTGCTGGATTGGGCTAAAAAAGGGTTGAACCCAGCGATAGTTGTAGCCGATAATTGTCGCCCAACCCGTCTACTTGGAGGTTGGGGATTCTTTATTTATTAAACATAATTTTCAGTCAAGGATTCTGAAGATAAAACATTCTTGTGTGATCAACACCAAAGACGTAAAAGGAGAAGGGGATTTCGGAAATTCTGGGTGTATCTAATAGTAAAAGTGCATGCTTAGTATGGGCAGTTTCACATTTTGTACCAAGATTTATATAATTTTCCGGACATTTTTTTTCCGTACTTATAGAAACCTAAAAGGTTATTCCCTGAATTACTGGAGGAAATCGAACCAACTATTTCAAGAAATGACACAGAGGTGAGGAACGCAGTAGAACAAGAAGAACGACATAACTTGACATTGAAGTAACTATTTAATATTTATTCAATAGTTTAAGCCAAGTTAATAAGAAAGGAGAATGTAATTTATATAATATTAAAATAAAATGCTATTACTAATATTAAGAACAATTTGCGATTTTAATATATAATTAAATGTCAAAAGTAAAATTAACTTTTACATTTCAAATATAAAAATTTTAACAACTTCATATTGATTTAATCGTTAGTCTGGCACAACAGAAAAGTCAACATCAAGTCTGCAGGAAAACTACCAAGGCGAAAATGATCCAACATACAGCAGAAAAACAGTCTAAGAAGTTATGGCTCATCAAATGAAATTAAAACATTTATAAGAAAAACCACAGTCATAACAAGGTGACACAGGATGACGGCCTGCCCTTTTATACCATTTGCCATGCAGTGCGCCCAACTCCACCGCAGCAACACGCACGTCGTATCCATGCGCCGAACGCATTCGTGCAAAGGCAAGATAGTGTAGAACAGTGCACGTGTGAGCACAGCAGTGTTGCCATCCTCCCACCTTTTTTCAATAGCTTTATAATGGGAGGGAGGTAGTGTGAAGGATTATGCATAAACTGAAGGTCAAAATAAAGTGAATGTAAAATCAGTTTAAAAGACACAAAAAAAGCATGGTTATGCAAGAGACCCCCCTTGCAAATTCAAACAAGTGTCGTGTTTTACTATGCATAAATAGTTTGTGTTTATTTAACTTGCCACTCTCATCAAAGTGACATTGCAAGTGTTCAGTGTATTAAAATATATTGTATAATTTTTTAGACATATGTTGCAATGGCTAAGTGTTATTTTTATGCAGGTGGCTTGTTATGCTAATAGTTCAAGTGCGTGATTGCTACCATGCTGCAGCTGTGCGCGCCCGCCATTACTTGGTCTTTGTTGAGACTTTCAAGGGGTAGGCCGTGTTGAATATCGCTCTGGGCTCACATCACATTTTCACGCCAATCACCTAATCTTCCATAGTAGGGAATAGTATACCAGAACGTATTTTTTTTCAGCATCTGGATATGCAGGGAATAACATTGCATGGGAAACTTAATATCACTTTATTTTTTTGTTTACATGATTTCGTGCTTTTTTTCCAATGCACAAGGTAAGCTCGCAGCCAGGATCCATTTAAAATTTTACTATACAATAGTGCAATTGTTATGTGGAAGGCTAATTTTATCAGTTATCACACTAAGTATTTCACTTCTGAGCACGACCCTCGTGGCACTAAGGGGCATAGGTCCCCCACAACTTTTATCGAAGTCTGTCTATCAGCACCTTAATTCTGAACAGTTTTCTGTTAAAGTATTTTCGATCAACTTTCCAGGCATGCGGGTCAGCATAAATAGGTCCACTATACTCCGCAAAATAAGTATCAGGCACTAGGGGAGCCTGACAGCAGTTTCATTTTGGGACGAGTCAACTTTAATTTATCACCGAGGGAATGCGTACCTCTGGGTAGAAGGCCAAGACAGGCCTGACAGCACCACCAACACATGCGTCGACTCGTCCTGATGATGGAGTCTGGAGCCATGTCGAGTCACCCTTCACAATGATAATTCCCCTCCTTTGTTCACCACCCTTCAAAAACCCTAATGCACCAGCCGCATCAGCGTTAATATTTTGTCCTTCTGTGGGGGGTGCAGTTCCATCCTTTAATTCTTTGTGAAAAATCAGTCCAGAAAATCTCAAAATTTACTGGTTATCCAAATTTTACTGAGCAACTTTCCATTCTTTTCTCCCCCGACTGCATCAAGATTACATCTTGGGAGCGCCATAAGCCACATGGGATGACGATCTGATGCCAACTCTAAGCCAGAACGATTCTCAGAGATGCTACAGTATGTGCGTGAAAAGTGAGCTAAACCCAGCTCACCATTGTGTCTATGGTGCAGGACAAGAACAGCAAGTCGGCCATCTTATGGACAGCTCGATGTCACCACCCCTTCCCCTCCTTAACCAAGGGTCCACGCAGCGAGAGTGAGCAGGTGTACCAGCACCCCCCCCNCCCCCCTACTTAGATTCCATCTGTGCTTCATAATCTGGGGAAGTATCGATTGACATAGTGAACTGTGTGAATAGATTGGCACTCCCATCAACCACCAGTCGTTACACCCCTCCATGCAGGGAGGATCTGCCCCGATTTTAAGGCAGTGGCAGTAATCACCACCACCGGATTCAACTGCCATGCCACCACGATGGCAGGCCTAACATGAGCAGGTATGCGGACTCTTCTGCGTTTGAAGTGCTCCTGTCCTGTCCCACATCACTTGGTGGCGAAGTAAGAGTTAGACACACTTTAATGTAGATACACTCGTAAGACCAGACCCACCAGCAATAGTACCGCGAACAACCGCGGACATTTGGACAGCTTCGAAATGTTGTAAAATAAACAGCAAATAGAATTTGAATCAGAATTTTCTGCTAACAATAAGCAAAAATTTTACAGTTACCACCCACTCGACTAAACAGTGTGTGGAAGCCTAGTTTGTGTAAGGCAAGGGGTCCCTGCCCTGCAATGCAACTTGTATACACAGAGTTATCATGCAGTGTGCCTATCCATCATCTAACTCGCTATCGTCCATGCATTAATACAGACTGCCACTTCACAAAATTTTGTGCAACCCAGTTTTGTGAACCCAACAGACATTACTTCATCTACTAATTTAATTCGCAGAGCAACAAATCAACACACCAGTACAGCACTAGAGCCAGCAAAAGTGAAAGATCATATATGTGATCTTGAAACCATAAAAACAGCAATAGTGACACTGCACATTTGAGATGATGCCATTCTTTGTTTGCCATGACTCACGGAGCAAAATATAATTGTAAAACCCGCAGCTAGTCGTATAAATTTCGGTCCTTTAGGAACGATGCTCTTTGTACAGCCTTGATCGGTGACCAGCTGATAGAGTGACGGCCATTTTATTAACGTAATTCGACAACATCCCACCAGAACACCAGGCAGCTTTCCAGCGATTCCTTGAGAGATGTATATTGAGACCCCCAAGCTCAGTGATCAGCTCGCAGACCTGGAAATACGGCATGCCTGGGCGGAGTTTCAGGGCCGGGGCGTGGTCAACTCATGACACATGATGCCAGAGTTAGGCACATGGAGGGGGCAGACTCGCCATATCTTCCCTCAAGCCGTGGGTCATTGACTCTCTGTGAAGGGCCAGAGTAACTTCGCAGACAACAACTCCAGACTACCTGTTCCAAGTCCATGCTTGTGGCCCAACCACCGTTCAACTAATTAATCAGTTATGATTTTAGTCATTTCACAGTTTCTGCACATTATTTTAATTAAATCTTTTAAAAATAAACCCATGTATGATGTGATTGGTTTTTTCCTAAATATGCCATGTATAACAAACGTTTTTTAAACATTCGTTAATATAAAAATACTCTCACTTTTGTTAAATTGAAATTTATTTATATTTGGCCTCGAAACTGTATTATTTCATTTAAAATCCGTATGCAAAAATACAGGCAGAATAAAAGTGCTTTAGTAATGCCCAGTAACAAGTCGTTCTTATACAAATTATTAGTATTAAACTATGTGTACATGAACGCAGTTTGCTGTCCCTTTGGTGTCATTATCTAGACTGGGTTAAGCTTTGTTCGCATGAGGGAGAGGAATATCTTGGAAGTAGAATTCAAGCAGAGCCTCAGGAAAGTTTGAAGTTACTGTGAATGGAGTATATTTCTTGAACGAAAAAAAGAGTGCATGAGAACTTCAACGGCAATAACAAAAGTTGTTCAAATGAATTTATTCGTCTTGTGTCCGCCTATCACACACGGTTGTATGTTTATATATTGTTTTAACAAATCAATTTTTGTTACTCTTTTAGAACCGATTTAATACTCTCCTGACACCAGAACGCGCCGAATTTAGTCATTACTGTTCTGCAGTTTAAGTTATTCATTACGTGCGACTGATCATAGATATTAGCAGTGTAATACAACATGCAATATCCCAAGTGAGTTAAAATCTGCCTCTCATCCACGGCACGTATGTCTCATCATAATTTTTAAGATAGTTCATAGGTTTCTGCAGTTGGGGCAATGTGATCTTTTCATTTCTGGATGTAATGATCATAAGCCGTGTAGAAAAAACTGTCTTAAAATGGTGTATATTTTAATGCAGTTGTGCTTACTATGAACAAATCGTTACTTTGAGAGACTTACCGAAAATCAGAACAAGTTACTGCAACGTCGTTATCATATAATAATCTGTGTATAAGCCCTAGCTCATGGTTTACATGTGAAGGGAATTTCCATTTTAAAGTAGGAGGATCACACATAGTTTTGTAGCATGTGGGTTTTCTTAGAAGGAAATAATAATTATAAACCTTAACATCCCTCTGGTTCAAAGACTTCTGGGCTGGACTTCATAAAGGAATGTTTTTTTTTTTCACGCCATTGCCATTACCTCATTGGCTAGTTGTCAATTACATTTTTATTGGTGGTCTGTGATTGGTCACCACTTTTGTTTCAGATCTGCCATAGGCACACGAGCCTTATACGGCGTGTCGAATAAATAACTGTGTGAATGGCGAAAACCTTGCAAATAATTAATAAGTCCCACTTGTCCCCAAATGAATCTGTGAAGTTTTCAGATAATTAGAAATTACTAATGAGAATGTAAGTCTGATTTATGAACTGCTTGAATTCTGATGGAGATTTTCCATTTACTAAGAGAAGCCATTACTAGTATTCACTATTGCGTGCTGGCGTTCGATTTGTTGGTACTATCGATGGCTACATTGGAAAAACTAGGCTGGTTTGATGACATGTAGTGAGATTTTGTTGTACTATACACATCCCAGCCTTAGCTGTGTGGTGCTTCACTAGCTTCTGCCTCGGTGAGTAAAAAATAGTTTAACACAAATGTATGCTGCAGAGTATCTCTACCTAGGTAGTCATATTTCAACACTTAAACTTTAGGAGTAATTTTACACAAAAAAAAAGAGACAACAAGAACCATAAAAATTACAATTTCTCTGCTTTGCTACACAATCGCCGTATTTCACGAGTTATTACTGTAAAAATACACAAATACATTTGAAGCATTTTTATTTGCAAAAATAAAATCAAACACAATCCATGTGTACCTAATTCTGCAAGCAGGCAGAAAAAAATGACTTGTATCATGTAAAACAAATTCATTAGGTTACTAGCATTTTACTATGGACAGATTTAAATTTTCAACATAAGCAGATGCATCAAAAATTTTTTTTTCAAATTTTTGGCTAATATTTCAGTGTCCTGGGCGAGTCGTACTCGAACACTGTACTTACCAGGCAGAGTCATATAAGTTATACCAACAGGCTCATGTGCCGTACACACATGAACATCGCTTTCTTTGTTGGGCAGTTTCCAAATTTCATTTACTGTACGAAAAATTTAATTTTTAATTTCGTGTTCGGTTTTCCCAATTGTTTGCAAGTAATAAGGAAACACTTCAAGTCATTATATTATTTATCTTTCAAGTTATTTGAAATAAAAAAAATAAAACTTTTAACAATGCTAAAAACACATATTTAGGCCTATACTGAAAATGTACAGTTTGTAATGTTCCCGCCTCGATACTTCCGTATTTATAATAATGCAGCCTCACAGTTGTGCGCCATATTGTAACGTTCCGACCTTATTTATTATATTACTGCCTCACAGTTGGATCGTCATATTGTAACGTTGTGCGCTTGTTACACTGCCGAATGATTACGTTGCCACGGCTTGCTCACAGGTAGAATACGAGACTCAGTACCAGGTGACGCCTATTTATTAAGAAGAAGAAGTTCCAGATTAGTTTGCATTATACTTTATTTATCATTGAAGTTTCACAGTTCACAGACGAAGTTCCAGTTTGTAGAGTACGAACTTTCACAATTAATTATACCAGTGCAGAAAACAGCGCCACAGTCGTTTACAATTTATTAATGTCTCAAAATTGCATCGCAAGACTAAGTTACGAAGGCAGGAGGGATGTTCGTTCCCTCCTGGCACCCTTTCGGAATGGTGCGTCTTCCCACGCCCTATGCGTCTTCTTCGACGATATGTTACTTTGTTCCTCTAGGCGATAGGCACCACCAGTATATATTAGGCAGGCCTATCCCCCCCTTCTCCTAAGATAAGCTCATGGCATCCTGCATCTGCCAGTAGCGTCATCCAAAACTATGCTGTATCCCGCGCTCTCAACATGTTATCGTATCCGCAACTGCGTCACAGGAAGCTAAAACTGTTGACACCGTCCACTTCCAGAGAACCGAACGTCACGACGCAGCCGGAAAGTTTCTGTATAATGCTGACGCATAACCAAAACAACAACTTTCGAAACGAGATGGTAAACGGACTCCTGTTACAACGTAAACAGCAGATGTCCGTCCGATAACCTACAAAAGCACACGTCTGATCGATAAACAAACTATCATGAGAAACGAACCACCGCGGCTTTAACATGAAACCTGATAAAATATTACGAAGCTTTCCAAAGCTAAATACACACGAAAGAATTTTACACCCGTGTCCCGAAAAATTAAGAATAATGCATCATTACAATCTATTCAAAATTATATTTATCTTTTATCGTTCTTTGAAAGTAATTTTAAAGCTGCAAATAGGTAATTTACATTCAAATAGCTACAGAAAAGTTTCCTTATTTAAAATTTTCCTCGTCGTCAACCTAAGACGTGCATAAAACTAACATTCGAACAAATATTTTACTAAAAACAATTGAAAAAAAAACAGTTTTTTTTCGACATGAATGAATTAGTTAGGTAGGAATATTAATTTGTTTAATGTAACCTTATAAAAATTTGCATGGNTTTTTTTTCGACATGAATGAATTAGTTAGGTAGGAATATTAATTTGTTTAATGTAACCTTATAAAAATTTGCATGGATGCATCGTGCCAAGACTTAGGGATTGTGCATTTTCAGTGTATAAGTTCATCACTAGTGTTAGTACATTTTTGTATTTACTTAAACAATCCAAAAATATTTAATTAAAAAAAAAAATATTTAGTAATTTGTCTAATAGGAACTGTGCACAATAAAATAAAATGCAGATGTTTGTATAAATAACATTAACGTATCTCTGTGAAGATATGAACAGATAGGTTTATGCATAAGAAAGTCTCCATTTAATTTTTCAATGTAAATTTTTTCGAGGATGATAATTGTAAATCACATTTGTCAATATAGCTTTACTTACATTGTTTGTGTAAAATTTATCCTCTCAGTGTAAAATTACTCATGCATTAATGCAAGTAACTTAATTCCTTTAACTCTTTTTTTGTATACATTTACTCAAGTATGTTCATTGCAAAATAGCACTTGTGTGTATTTTCATGGCAAAATTGCACTTTGAGCATTTGTTGTTCAAGTGGCACGATGATTTTAATACAGGGATACAGTAGGCATAAAAAATACCAAATAGGTTTTCAATTCGTGATGGTGCGTTTTTACACAAATATCAAAATGCATACATCATTGTTAAAAAATCTATATGTTGGTGTACCTACATTTGAATTCCTGCCAACATTATTATATTATTTCAACTTTGCGGTTGTTTTTAAAAATTACACATACCGAAAAGTAAATTTACGCATAAATTTTATGTGTAAATGCAGAAATATATTTTGAATGGTAGTTAATTTCACCTCGGATTGAGTGGTACTCGGAACTTGTTTTCTTGGAGATTTGTTATTGGTTTATAGTTCTTCATGGTATGTGTAATAAATTGTGACCCATTTGCGAATATAACTTAATTACATGCATCCTCGAACTTCAGCATATCCTCAAATGAGTCACACAGAATTCTCACAAGTCAGTCAACTATCAAATTTTTAGTTAGATGCTCGACAAATACGGTAACAAAGATATTTCGAAATTTATAAATGTTTTGGTTCAAAAAATTAAAGGTGCCATATTCTTACACGAAGAAAGAATTTCCCTGACATGTCTTATTTATTAATGGTTATCTTATATCGTATAAGAAACCACCATTTTGCTTAGATGTTTCATATGNCCCTGACATGTCTTATTTATTAATGGTTATCTTATATCGTATAAGAAACCACCATTTTGCTTAGATGTTTCATATGGTTATAACAATATACAGGAATCATTGTATGAGTTAAATAGAAGTAAATAAAAATACTACCTACTACACCAAGGTAATTATGTTAGCATTTTGTATGAGGTAACAATTTAAGTCACACATGTGTGTCTGATGTATATTATACAAGTTGTTCGTAACATCACATCTTGGATCTATTAACCCTTTAAATAAAAACCAGTTTCCTTCAATAATCTCAGTCTTAGAACATCAATAACTGTAACTTAGGCTTTAAATTAACAGGTAATTGTCAGTCATATTTTATCTTCGTCAATAGCATACAATAAAAAGTCAAACTCATTTTTTCTAATCTATTATCTGTGTGTGTGTATGTGTGTGTTTCCTCAATTAATTTCTACAGAATGCTTAGGGCTCATACACATTGATGCATTGCGATGCAGTCCTGCGCTGGTACCATTTTGAAATCTTATGGGCGCACGTGTCAAGTGCTAGCAGTGCTAACGTATGTGCGGCCAATTAGATTTCGAATGTCACCAGCACAGAACAGCACTATACTGTGTGTGCGGACTCCAAAATGTCCCAACCTTTCGGAAACAAAATAGCTGGAAAATATGCACTATATTCTTAAATAAACTAATATTTAATGTAAATTTAGAAACCTTACACTTTTCCGTCTCATTTGACCTATTCCAATATGATCTCAATATTACACAGTGAGTTGGGATCAAGTACTTTTTTTACTATTTGCCTTACAAATTTGGAGAAAGAAGTAAGCCCTAATTAGATATCGCAAAGAAAACATTTTATTATTATTAAATATTAGACCTCCTAACGGAAACAACCCAAATCAGTATTACTGTCAGCATGCCTTGCTTCCCTCCAATACTTTTCAATAATAGGTCTAGTTAAAATAATTCTGGAACATACATTGCACACACAATAAGCTTGCCAAATAGATCACAAATTCTGTAAGTAACAGTTTCTATAGGTGTATAACTAAAACATCAAAGAATTAGTTTCACTGAATTTTTTGAAGGTTATATTTCTTTTGGGCGTTGAGGGTAAAATTTAGTGTGCAACGGAAGTTGCGCGCGCACAGTGTAACGAAATTTGACAGTGAAGGTGGTAGGGGTATGACCCATCGCGAATGCGCATACCGTTCAGCTATATACACACGCATGGTACACAACATAGCACGTGGTTATATTTAAAACCGACAGAAGAACAGTTCATCTAATAAGCAAATTGAAAAAACATTTCATTTATATTAGTAATTCATTGTGAATAAATATATATGTTATTAATTAATTTTACTTACATTGTGCCGTGAAAAATTTGTTAGTGAAAAAAATTGTATGATAAAATTTTTTTAATGTTTTCAAGTTTTTGAGGTTAATTACTCAAAATTAACCTCAAATACGCAAGGTACACAACATAGCACGTGGTTATATTTTAAAAGACAGAAAATCAGTTCATGTAATAAGCAAATTGAAAAACTTTTCATTTATATAGTTTGAATTCTATTTTGATATGAGGCAAGATCTGAATGAATATAAGTGTGAAATGGTAACATACGTAATAAAATTTTATTTTAGTCACGCCAATAAGTATAACTTCTAACACGCGTACATAATGAGTACACGCAACCGTTTTTTTTTTACATAGTGACTATTTTAATGATAAGTATACATAATGCAAATAATTAAATATTCTATGTATATTTAAGACTACTTATCTATAAAACATAAACAATTTTAAGTTCCTAGGGTAATAAAAGTAGTATTACAAAGTTTGCCAGGCAAGATTATTTCTGGGTATTTATTGGTTGTGTGAAATGTCAAAGGAAAGAGCCATATTTTATTGTAAATGTAACACATACACTGTAGTAAGCTTCTCATGATTCTTCGGCAGTAATACGCATCAAAATCATAATGCAAACATTTATTTATGTGACTGTTATGTTGAATATGCTCAGACCATCTGTCAAGCCATTCTCTCTCATCATGGTGACTTAGTTATGAAACACTTTGTCGATTGAACACCGGAGTCAAATAATTCGCACGTAATAAATTTAGGCTATATGTCTTTGTTATTAAAATAAGTGAGAAAATATGTTAAAAGTTGTTTCCACATTAATATGCGTTTGGTACTGCAAAATTGTGAATAATATAAATGGAAATGTGGATATTCTATATGTCTAGTTTTATTTATACTTAAAATACAGAATGCCGGTAACTTATATTGCTAATCACATTTCGTCTACCCTCCTTAAATAAGTTTTTTAAAGCATAGTTTGGCAATTAAAAGGAGGTGAACTTTAATGTGATACGTAAAGATTCAATAACATTTTTAAAAAAATTAAAAAATCAGAGTTTTAAGCCTAGTCATATAGAGTTTGATGAACCACCTGCCTCATATTAGTTGTGGATGCATGAACTGTAAACAAATTTCATCTTATTGTTTTTATGTTTGCATGATTTATAACAACGAACTTGTTTTATTGGTTTACGATTTATATTTTTTTATGAATTATATTGTACTATAACAATAAATATGAATTTAAAATTAAAATATTGCAGCATTCACTCCTACACCAACCACTGGCAAAATAACTTTTATCTAAGATGTAAAACAAATGCTGTTATTACAAATATAATAAACGTGATCTGCCAAACCATTTTGTATTTTCAACAGTCCGGCAACGATAATGCATGCTTGTCATCACCAACATTTGTGGAAAAATGTAAATCCCGAGAATAAACATTCCGACTTGGCTCTGTGATTCAATCATTTAGTTCCAGCAAAGTGCACTTCCGCTAGAATATTCCGATTCTTTGTAAATGTTATCATTGTTTGTTTAAAAAGTAATATAAATGAGGCAAGTTATTTTCAGAGGTACTTATAACCTGAGCAGCAAGCATAATGTGAGCATAAATCAGCAGCCGAGGCACTTATTGGTTGTACCAAATAAATGGAAACATATACAAGCATATATATAATTATTTAAAAAAATTTAATCTGCCTGGATCTGAAAAGAAAGTAACAAAATAGACAAAACCTCCCTTATTGAAGCCGTATGATTCACAGAGTAGCACTCCCTATCCCACAGATTTCCACACTCTAAAACCGAATCAGTGTTATCAATCAGTGAAATAANGCAGCCGAGGCACTTATTGGTTGTACCAAATAAATGGAAACATATACAAGCATATATATAATTATTTAAAAAAATGTAATCTGCCTGGATCTGAAAAGAAAGTAACAAAATAGACAAAACCTCCCTTATTGAAGCCGTATGTTTCACAGAGTAGCACTCCCTATCCCACAGATTTCCACACTCTAAAACCGAATCAGTGTTATCAATCAGTGAAATAANTTCACAGAGTAGCACTCCCTATCCCACAGATTTCCACACTCTAAAACCGAATCAGTGTTATCAATCAGTGAAATAATATTCACTGAAAGTCAGATGGTAAGCTACTGCTGACTGGCAAATAAATAAAATGACAGGGAAAAAAAATTTATGGCAAAAGAATTCTCGATATTCAGTGGGAATCACAAATAATTCAGTGAAATTCAGTCGCCATATTAATTAGTCGTCAGGCACTCATTATCAGTCACTTAATTTTCACCATTTTCACTGATTTGTTTTAATTCTAACTGATTCAGGTTTAGAGTGCATATATAGCAAAGGTAATCGAGCAAAGGTTTCGCATCCGCCTTTCCATATAGCTATCGTAAAAAATAACAAACAAAAAAAAAAAAAATTGAAATTTGGCATTCTTGAAAGGTGAGTTTAACAAAATTTACTGAACTAGCATACATTTTGTCGTTCTTTTATTGTTGTTAGTCTTTAAATCATTTTAGTTCTTATATTGTTACTAAGCAAAACATTTTGGTACTTGACTTGTTAGTCGGCCAAGCCACTTCCATGTTTAATTTGAGAGTTAAGAGATTTCAGGCAGCACCATTAGTCTTGCATGAGAACGAGAAGGATGAACTTGAGAAGGATGTGGAGTAACACTGGAATGCAATGCCAAGGAAAACGAGACACTCCCGAGAAAATCCACTCAACAGAAGCATCTTCGAAAACTCTTTTAACATATCAAAATCCGAGCATAACACCATCGGGATATAAACCGAGTTCGCCTGAATGAGAGATGAGAACCCTATCCACTATGCCAACCACGGATTCACATTCGACTTGGAAAACACGACATTCGTCTACTTGTGTGTCACATACTCTTAATTATTTCATAATTCATACATCGAACTAAGCTTCAATGAATTCATAGCAACTAGCTAGTGGAAATCATTTCTATGATCAGTGGTTTGATCAATTATGGCTCGAAAATGTGTCTCTATATATTCGTTCTAGAAGAAGGCAAATAATACCGCAGGGTGAAGCATGTCAACAACCCACTACTGCACACAATCGCACTCTCAGGCTGTCTCACTCTCAACCCTAAACCCCAAGTCTCCTCTGGCCCGCCTAACACGCCTGACCTTGAGAGCAGACAATACCTCCCCTACTGCGCAGGCCACTGCCAGCCATCCCCTCCCTTCTCGGTCATAACAATTGGCAAGACAAGGACAATCATGTAGCTAGTAGATAGCAGCAGGAGGCGGGCCTCATAATGCGCAAAACATACCTGCAGTTTTAGTTACTTTTTATTATATTCAATCTTGTGATTATAGATTTTTGGCATGATTTTACTCAGAAAACAATAGCTGATTCCATTATTATTTTTGTTTCAAGTATTTCGTTTCCAATGAACTGAAAATCATAAACAAATTTACGCAAATCCAACATTTAAAAAAGTTATTGTTTAACATCGATAGGATTGATAGGTATAATCATAGCTAGAATAATTAAAGATTTTACTTATACACAAAAAGTATTCGTCGCAATATCTCTAATGGTTCCATAATAATAATTAATATAAAACCACTGTGTGTTTCTTACTCGAGATGGTTCTATACACCACTCTCAACAAGCGAGTTTATTTAAAGCTGTGTTTCTGTGTTCATTGCCTCACCTCCGACTTCATTATCTTCAGGTAAGATGTCTGGTTTAATTATGTGTTAAAGATTGAGAGCCTTAGAGGCCTTAATCACACAGGTGAGTCAAGACAGAGATTTGCTTTAGATTCACCACTTGTTTTTAACGTAATGTGTTTGGGCTAGGTTATGTGTAATACAGGATAACATTGTGTGTCCATCTAGCATTCCAAATTCATTTTCGGTCGCCCTGTCAAAATTTTATTTTGGATTAACTTGAATTCGGGTTACGGTTGTCGTTCCCTATAATGTTTTTAGTGCAGTATTGTTTAGTGTTTATAATACCTTTATTTTTTCACTGTAGTTAGCCTGTTACTGAAGTTGTCGATGACATGTCTTTAGAGTTTTCCTTAAGGCTGTTGGTTACCCGCCTGCTCAGGTTACTATTATAATATATAGTTATTTATGCTCATGTGAATCAAGATCAAGTGTAACATTTTCTATCGGTTTTTAAATTTACCTAGTGGTAAGGTTGTTGGCACCCACGCTTTTTATAAGTGGCTTAGGTCAAACTCTTTCATAGCGCCCACATATTTCTTCCTTAGTACATCTGTGTTTTTTACATGCTTTTAAGAAGTGCAGCTTTGTATAGACTCCCTCTGAGTGCCCTCCATTCTTCTATGAATTTTATGGCTTTTAATATATTATATCCAGCATATTTGATTTTTTCCTTTTGAGTGCCCACTGGGTGTTTCATAATGGTATCATTGTTTTTTAAATTATTCTAGTCATTTTGGTGCCTGAATTAATATCCTTTTATGGTATTTTTCGTACTCTTTGATTGTATGTTGTAAAATATTATTGTANGGTTTTTAAATTTACCTAGTGGTAAGGTTGTTGGCACCCACGCTTTTTATAAGTGGCTTAGGTCAAACTCTTTCAGAGCGCCCACATATTTCTTCCTTAGTACATCTGTGTTTTTTACATGCTTTTAAGAAGTGCAGCTTTGTATAGACTCCCTCTGAGTGCCCTCCATTCTTCTATGAATTTTATGGCTTTTAATATATTATATCCAGCATATTTGATTTGTTTCCTTTTGAGTGCCCACTGGGTGTTTCATAATGGTATCATTGTTTTTTAAATTATTCTAGTAATTTTGGTGCCTGAATTAATATCCTTTTATGGTATTTTTCGTACTCTTTGATTGTATGTTGTAAAATATTATTGTATAGGATTATAATAGCGAGCAAATTGCATGTGTATTTGATAGGGGTAAAAAAAACGCTTTGTACACAAACTTGTATGTCACAAGTTCAAACTGCGCTACTCTGTTATTGCTCTTGCCTAATATCGTTGCTATTTCTTTGTTTCATGCACTATGGCGGAGGACGTGGGATTTCTCTACACCTTGAAGAAGGAGGAGCCGATATCTTTCTTCACAGATTACGAGGTGTCGTTTCCTGCGGAGGCCACCATATCAGAATTGCAACTTACCGCAGTAGGCGTTTGGAAGTGCCGCAACCTGATCGAGCTGCGGTGCTGTCGAGGCGGTCTCGGTGTGTGGCAGTCCATTTGCCATCAAACTGTTCTTTCAGTCCTTACAGTGTATACCCATTCTTTATTTGGTAGAGCCCCACTTTGCGTTGTTTTTTTATTGCAGTGGCGATAGTTATTGATTTGCAGTTGTGCGATGATAAGACTTTGTTGCACGCTTCGTCAGTTTAATGTGAAGGGAATGTATTCCAACGTATTGTTGAAAAAATCAATGAAATAAATTGATCCTTTGTTGAGATTCATCAGAAGATTTTAATGCATGCCCTGTCTGCGCATATAGAACGCACTTGCATACGTGATTTTGTTCACCGTCTTCAACGTCCTGGCGAGCGCTTAATTAAGTATGTTGAATCCGCCGTAGACCCTCACATGGCATTAGGCTAAGAGTTGTCACAATCAGAAATTGTCACCATAGTATTGGAAAACTTGGCACCTCATGTACGTACATTTTTATATCTGTTATCTGTTCCGCGATCGATATTTGAACTCAGGGCGCTCGCCGTATGATTGAAGGTTCAGCTAGCTGCTGCGGCTGAATATAGTTCCGTCTTTCCTACACTAATAAATTCTATGCCGTTATATGTCCAGGGTGGTAATATTTTGGTTGTTATTGACAGGAATCGTCACTGTAGCGATTGTGCTATGTAAGGGCACATAAGTCGCTATTGTATGCAGCTATGAGTTGGGTTTCATTGCGAAATGTTTTCGTGTTGGACAAATTGGTCACGTGCAGTCGGGTGTTCCCAGGCAGGAAACGAATTACGGCTGGGAAGTGGTGCTGTGTTTCCAGCCGACGCATGTTCGAGTGCGTGTAAAAATCCTGCTTTAGTGGATATGGGCGCGACGCACTGCGTGGTTAGTTGGCGTTTTGTTAAACAGCTGCACATGCTAAGGTGCTTTCATGGTGACGCATCTGCCGTGTTTCTAAATTCTGCCTGTCTATAACGAACAGCGAGGTATTAAAGGTTACTCGTGTAGTAGATCTGCACTTTCAAATTGGTTGTTTCTCCATGACCTTTACCTTTTGGGTAAACCCTGTTTTAAATTATGATTTCATATTTGGTCTTCTGTTTTCGGGTCACACTCGTGCTGTCGTGAATTTAGAATATGCAATTTTAAATTTCAACTTAAGACCTAACTATGCATTTAAATATAACTATCAAATTTGTCTACACAGTGTCAAATTTATCCTCCATTTGTAAGAGAGCCCACATTAAAATGTAAAGTTCTTATGTCATAACTCGGGATTCAATCAACCGAATCCTACAGAATTTGGCAAAGAATTTGCATTGTGTTAGGACACATTAATTTATATGTTTTAAATGTGCCAGTCACATATTTTCATAATTGTGGCTATAATTCATTTTAACATAGTGTGGTTTATCTACGAAACTATGTAACTCATTTAAATTTAACTTTATATCCTGTTAGTATCTAGGACAGTCATTAAATGTGCTGATACATAGCCGTATTTTCTTCAATTTATGCAGATCGTCACTTAAAAATATGGGTTTTTTCTGAGAAGTCTCGAGAACCAATCAACCTATCCCCACGAAATATTACTCGCAAGTAATGCAACGGTATGGTATGTAAAACATCATGTTTTAGGTACGGCAAACGATTTTGCGATGGTGTTATTGTAAATAATTTAAAATGGTACGTTATATCTATTGAACAATTCAACAACAATCAACCAAATATTGTACACTAACAGCATTCATTAGTAACAACAATTATGCATACAGAGATACTATTTTACCATCCTTTTTGCAAAATAGTACCAGGTATAAAAAATTGAACATTTTGCTATATTTTCGGAACAATTTAACTAAATTCCGTCATCTCCAGATCGAAGAACTTTCATCAAACACTAGACATGAACATTCCTTTGGGCTCAGTATTGATGATTTTGCAAAAAGGGCTGTAAATCCGTAATATAAAATACATGCGGTTGAACAGTGACACGTAATGGTTTTTTAGAACTCCAAAGCTCAAGACATTCACTCGCACCGCCGTTTAAAATAAATGCTTTTGTGAAAACAAAACAAACCTATGAAGTCATTCAAGAGACGCCGTAAAGCTTTATAGTTTTTTGGACGAGCGAAAATTTTTTTCACAATATTGGTCGCTGGAATAAGCATTTCCTCGGCTACAATAAACACAGCGAAAAGCAAATGTCAAGACTTAAATAATAGATTTAAAAAAAAAATTCCAAATGATGCGTCAAATAGCTCGCGACGACTGACGTGTGACCACTCAAGAAAAATAACTTTGTAACGGAAATCAATAACGCGACACACGCCGAGCACGAAGACTTGCTTCAGCAGAGACGTGCAGACTTCGTACTTGGCAAGTCACCCTCGGCATATTACATCTCTGTGTCATTGGTAAGCTAGAGTTGTGCAGCTCGTGTTTTAAGGTAGTCAAGTGTAAGAAAACTCTAATTGAATCTAGAAGACCTTGTACACTTTAAGCTCGAATTAGTGATATAAAACAGTGAAATAACATTCACTGAAAGTCAGTTGATAACTTACTGGCGACTGGCAAAACAAGGAAATTAACTGGGAACAAGCGACTTGTATGGCAGTGGAGTTCTCGACATTCAGTGGGAATCGCAAATAAATCAGTGACATTGAGCCGTCATATTAATTATTTATCAGGCACTGATTAACAGTTGCTCAATGTTCTCTTATTTTGCTCAAATCTCACTTTTTCAGATTAATGTAAACAGTAAATTATAAGCTTAGTATTAAACATAAATCATCCGTCACCTGGGAATGTAGTGCGTACGTAATGCCAAGATGAATGATCTAGAATACCAGCCTTTAAATCATAAATCAAAACTGCAGAGTGGTTTTTATGTGATTGTAGCCTCGCATATGATTTATAACAGCTCTTACTTAATACATTTAATCTGCAGTGCTCATTTAAAAACGTAATCTCCTATTCCAAGATTTGTTACAGGCATATTTATTACATATTAGTACATTCTATTTTTTTTATTCTTATCTTGTGTTATGTTTATAATTCCTTGTTTACTGTGTAAATATAAAAATTAAAGGATTAACATGGCTACATTTAACTGGTTTATTATGAACATGGAGGTCCCACGTATTACATGTACGTTTAACTTTATTCGATATACGACTCTACACATATCCGATTGAAATATTTTATAATTGTTACATTTTGAACACTTTTTTTTTTTGCAATTAGAAAGAAAAATCCTTAAACTATAGTGTACATATATTTTAAAAGAGGACATGCAACTCAATAATAAATAATAATCGTTATAAAATTAAAAGTATATATTATAAGCCTACAATATTTAACTGTCCCGACAAACATTTTCTTATTATGGTACCCGAGCGGGATCTTCAGAAAACATTGAAAATTCATCAGGTATTAATTGCTCAGTAACATTTTGAACAAAATAAAAGGTTTCCGAAATTTGAATTATTGTTTTGTGCACTCGCGCTTTATAGCAATAAATATTGATTTTTGGAGAAGACGTGAATTTTATGACATATGATAGCAGAATCTCAATTAATATATTTTATCATAAATATGACACACACATTTTTAAATAAAAAAAAAGAACATGTTAGCTTTTGATTATGATTTTATTTACATGATCAAGTTTGTATTCATCATAATTAACAACAACATATATATAGATGTACTAGTTGATATGGAAACTTATTACAATAATTGTTATTTAATATAATATAATTAAATTTTTTCATTGCAATAATTTTTATTTTATTATTTGATTTGTTTAATTTTATTATTTATTTTGAAAAATTCTTTTAAATTCCTCTTGTCGCAAACATTTTTCATTTATACACTGATCGGATATCTATATATAAACGCAAAATGTTAAATAGATTATATCTACTTATAAATTTACTATATAATTGTTACATACATTCATATTTTGGACATTTTTTTAATTTATGTTTTTATTTAAACGTATATATACACTTCAGTTAAAGATTTATTTATAAAAACGAGACATTTTATAATATTTATTATAATAAGCATAATGTTTAAGTTCACAACAATTTACTTTTCTAACAGCAATAGTTTCTTTAAATTTTTTTGTGTTTTCATAATAAGCTTGCTATTTAAAAATTATTCTTCAATCAATGAAATATTTCAATTTTTTATGTCATTTTTTAGTATGATTTTATATTTATAATTTTTATCTAATTACAAAGCTCTTTAAATTGCTATATAAAATTAATCAATAATTTTTAACTTAATAAATTTTTCAAAGTTTTCTTAATACTTAGATATCCTTATAAAATTTTCGTATAATACCTAATTTTCAAATGTTGCTTTCTATTTCTCATAATATTTTTTAATAATTAAAGAATTCTTCTGGAAATTCTTAATTTTCAAAATTATTCCTAGTTGGAAAAAATATACATCCTTTATAAATTCTTCTTTCCATTCTTTAATTTCAAAAGTTCCTTCAAAATACACATACTATATAAATAATTTGTAAAACTTCTTAAAGGTCCTGATTTTAAATTGTTCAGTAGACATGACATACTATCAAAAAATATTTGCATGGCAACCATTTTAAAAATGGTAAGTTGTATGAAGAGTGTAAACACACATTGGCTTGTTATATCATGCCAAAATAGTACGATTCTATTTTGTAAATTCAAAAATATTAAGTACAAACTTTATATTCTTCAAGCAGTGCTCTCACGCAAAATGGAACATATATCAGCATGCGAAATTCTGAATTTAATGCCAATATTGTAAACTATCAGCATACATTATTATTTTATCAGTGACATTGTCTAAAAGTGTTGCGGCACCCCAGACATTTGAAAAGTTGGCCATTTGGAACATAAATATCAGGCATATATGATTACTGTAAAATTGTGTTTAGATAATATGTATTTTGTGTGTAATGCTAAAAATAACACTAGCGAAAAGTGTTATAAATGTGATGCTTAACGACGGGGACAAACATTAGAAGGTGATTCGTGAAAAAGGAAATGGACAAAAATTCATAACAACATTTGTTGGAAACCTACAGAAACAATGAAAAATGCAAACAAAATGTTGTATTTAGTATAGTGGTATAGTACAGAACAATGTGAATATATCAACGTTACAAGACAGCCAATCTATATGACAGTCCGACTGGCAACAGTCAAGTGGTGCAGTCTCCGTACTGACGATTACACCCTTCCTGGTTTGCTTGTCGTCTTTTATGGCTGTCTTGCGGTGTCTGCTGTTCAACCCATATCCATGCAGTTGCTCTTTTCACGGTGTTTATGTATATTTTAACAGTGTTTCTGGCCATTTCCCAAAATAAGATGTCACTTTTTATTACTTTTTTTTGTTCACATTCCTTTCAGGAATCACCCCAGAAAGTTTCCCCCAATTGTTTGGCCTCGCCACGTATAAGAAACACTTTTCTCAAGAAACAAGCTGACTACGAGACAGAATCTTACCCTGTAGCTAACTTTTGTTAGGCCAACATTGACCCAATATTTAGATCTATCGTTGGGCCAATGATGGCACGCTGCTGATATGTCATGTGGTCATATGTTTGCCCAACATAACATTTATGCTAGTTGCCAAATGAAATACAATATTGGCACAACATAATGTTATGGCTGTGTGCACGCTTTTAACAGAAGTGTATATAATGCATAAATGTCAATAAAGTTTGATTGATCAAAATCGGTTCAGTGGTTCTCATTTTATGTTTTAAAAGGTTATGCACTAAGAAAATGTCTCTCCTGTGTGTCACGCTATACGTAGTATTACATAAAGAGTGACGTGATTTGCCTTTCTCCAGGTTAAATTTTACATTCTAGACAAGAAGTAGACATTGCTTGTTTAGCTAACTCATTGCTGGGATTTCACGTCCCATTGCTGTTCTCGTGTTATCTTCGATATAACACGCACATCAGTTGCAATTTTGTACCTGTGTAATCATTTTCTATTGCGATATTGCATGAAACAGACGTACACAGACCCCACATTGGTAATGTATTGGTAAAATGTAAAGCTAACCAATAACAAACACTATTTAAAATAGGGGTTTCCTCGTCATCTGGCTGCTGGCTGTGAAGCAGATGACCGATGTATTTTCTCTCTTTTTCTCTGAAAAAAAAGCCAGAATAGCCAGAATTAACTTAAAATTTTTCACAAATTTCCCTCAAAACCAGAAAAAATGTCCCGCAAAAATGTGTTTTGACCAATGCGGCTGATTTTGTCAAACCGGAGAATTCCGGCGAAAACTGTGGAATTGGGCCGCCGGAGTGTGCAATCATTTACAAGCACGCTCTGCCATTCTATGGCACCATCGATCTTGTATAAAGCAAGTTAACGTTCGTGACCCTATTATGCAAATTCTCTCTCATTCCTTCTGGTATCTCTCTAACCCACGCCCATTCTCTCTCGCCTGCTCTATCCCTTGACGTTATCTCATATTCCGACCAGTCGCCTTTATTTTTCTCATGCGCTCTCATTGCTTCCTGTCTCACATCCATTCGATCCCTTGAGGGGGTTTCTTATACCCTTTCCAAACTCCTTTATTTCCACCCTTTCCTCTCTCTTGATTTTTGCACCCTCCATATAGGATGTTCCCCACCACCATCGTCTGCTGTCTCCTTGGTTTTCTCGTACTACTTCTGGTCTCCTTTCACCTGACATTCTGGCGCAGACGAGTCTCACCATCTGTCATCGCACCTGCGCGACACGGAGCGAGGCCTGTCCACACACGCTAGTCTAGATTCGCACTGTGTGCTTCAAGTACGCCCTAAGACCACTTATAAGCATAGTTGGCTGTTATTTTCGAACCATTTAAGATAATGTCACCAAACTCATAACATAGGCTTCACCACCGATGACGAAAAGGACTGCAGGATCAAGTAGGCATTAAGACATCTTAAAAGAATAGTTGACCAACATTTTCCATCCATGGAAGCTACGACAACTTATTTTATTTCCGACAGCAATCAAGGATATAATATAAGCACAAGTAGAACTTAAGCGCTGTTATAATCAAAGTTGTTCAGCATTTCCAAACCTTTCAAGTTCGTGAACATGTAACATCCGTCCACGTATGAAAAAGAAAATTAAGTATTTCATTCTAGTGTGTAGCAAAATTACCATTGCATGTAGGAGTTTTGGGGCTGAAATAGCACACACGTGCACATCGGCCTGCACGCACTCGACAATCACCCACCGCCGTCCTTGTCGTCTGCTGCCGCAGGTGTCCTCCAACTCGGATCCCCCTCAGCGATAGTAAGCCACCCTCCAACCATTGACATCCTGTCTGTATATATAGATGTGAAAAAATATACATAAATAAATGTTAGCATGGGTAACATAAAAAATAACTATAAACGAAAAAAAAAATATTATATACATAGGTGCTGTGCGCATGACAGTAAAATATATATAGAATTATAAACGAACACTGCCAATCCAACACAAGGGCTGGCGAAACGATTCATCGTTAGCATTGGTAACCCTTAATAATCAGCCATATATTGAAAAATATAGGGCATACAATTGCACCGATAACAAGACATACGGAGTCGCAGGTTACATTCAAACTATTACGCATTAATATAAATAAACACCGTCAGAGTAGCACAAGGGTCGGTAAAATGATATGAAACCGTCCTGTACATGAAAAATCAGTCACGTAACAAACAATAAAGGACTGACATACAGGATGATTATAAAAACACAGGACAAACATTGAGGGGTGGTAGAGCTCACTAAAACAAACAATTATTGTTTAGGAATACATGGGCGGAAGTTTCTATATGACTTGTATATGGACATGTCCTGATTCAGCTTGCTTTTTTTATAATATCCTACAGATAACTCAATTTACCCTAAATGTGGACTGCGGGGTTTCTCAAATGACCGATTCGGTTATTTTAGGTGTTATTTTGGAAAGTTGTGGCAGGGTACTCAATTCAACTTCGCGGGCATTGAATGTTCATGGATGATGATCTAGAGTGAAAATTTGCAACAGGTGAGACAGAAAAATTAAAAAGCAGTTTCCATTCATAATATTTTATTCCTGCAGATAATACAAACTAAGTAAAAATATATCTTTATTCATAAACGTCTAGGCAGTGGAAAAGTTACAAAGTTGACTAACGAAAAATTACTATTTTTTTATTTTATTGCAATCATAACAGAAGTTCATGGTTGGAAACATATTAACTTCCTACACACACTACTCACTATTACACATGGAACTAATATTAAAGGCTGTGGTACTGAATGAGACCTCCTTCATTAAATATTTGGAAATATCCTTTCAAAAACCCTGCAATCAATAAAACGTTATAACAGTACAACCATAACTTAATCACAAATGTGTATTTACTCAAATACTTTAAAACACAGCCCAAACCAACTGTGTTAAGTAATTTTACTTTTTTTACACGAGAATAATTGTCTGTATATCTCGAAGGCTAGTTAGCGTAAAATAATATTAAAGTCACCAATATTGTCACCTTAACTTCCATATCCTAATGAGCCCCGACAACACAAATGAATATTAAAACTCATTTCAGCAAATCGTTAAAATGTGAATTCGCTTTCTGATTACAAATTACGAATCACATAATATTTATTTCTGTCATAATATTTCCAAGTCTTGATAAAACCGAAACAACTCACAAATTTTAGTTACCACAGCAGCGAGCATTGACAAATGTAAAACACAAAAATTATCATAGTTTTAGTTCTCGCCTTCTGTAGCGGAATAGTTTTGAAATAGGAATCGTATTAACACAGATATCGTTTTAGCAGGCGGGCTCACTAATATACTAATTTTTTACACACTTTGCTTTATTTTTTTTAAAGTGTGTAAATAACATAAGTATACGAATAATTCATTCCGTTTGTAAACAGCGGTTATTAACGACTTTGCAGTGATCAGCTGTACTGACTGCCAAATGTGAAAAATGACCCGTCAATCAGTTATATCTTGTTCGTAACACACAATATTTTATAGCTAAGCGACAATAATCATACAGATAAACTATATTTCAATACAACCCTTGGTTTATTTTGCGAAACAAACTAAATCTAAGAAACTATTTTTAAATATAAACGATTAGGATTTAAACATATCACGTGATATTGAAAGCGTACTAGTTTGTAACTGAACTATATAAACACACGAAAATTACATTCAATATCATAAATTTAAAGCAAAACGCAATTACTTAGTTTCTTGATATTTTTTAATAATGAGAGTGTTTAAACATTTCATCCTTATAATGTATTTTATTTGCCTACATTAATTTTTATACTTATAATGTAGAGTATTTGCCTATATTATATTTATTTGAAACATAACTAAACCGGCATTGTATTCTACACTATTTCTTAAATATTGCCAACGTTTGTAATATCGATTTGGACGAGCCATTTTTAATGTGATTATCGTAATTAAAGAATAAAAAAAACTATGCTTTCTGTGCATGCAACCATTTATATCACACGAAAATCATTAAATGTTGTGTATAAGAGATAGTCCAAAGGTTAATTAAGGACTAAAGGTGACATAACGTTCTGGAAAATCTAAAAGTCCTAGTTATAATATGAAAATTCACACAAGCCCATACAAAAATGTCGATGAATACCGGCATAAGTGTGCTTACTGTTTGCAGGCAGTCGATAGTGGTTTTCAGGAGGGAAACCTACGAAGACAGTGTGTGTGAAGTACCAGCCCAGACGTCACATTTATGGCCTGAGCTATGTGAAGTATCTGAGCTTCGCCTACACATCTTTACGTCTATACAGCAGTACCGTGTTCCTGTGACGACACTCATAGAGAGGATCTACCACACTTCTGTGACACTCCTGGTCTGAAGGTTTGTTACCACAATATTTATGTACCTTCACTTCTCTGTGTCCAGCGAGATGAGGCAGTGGTAACACAATAGACTTGTAATTAGGCACAGGGTTCTATTATCAATACGAGATTAATGGTATTGGCCTTTTATGTTCTTCCATACAATTCCAGGTGATGTAGGGATGGCCGAGAGAATCAAAGTCCGCGACTGTAGGAGTCACTGGTTGAGTGTGTCTGCTTCACAAACTTTATGCACTAAATTTAAAAAAACTGTTATAACTCCACAAATATACATACCAGATTGTGGTGTTTTGTGTATTCTCTTATTCCACGGTAATAACTGTAATATATGCCAACCTTTTCCTGTTAATACTGGTATGATCTTTTATCTGAAATGCCATTATAATTTGGAAAAAACCTTGATCAAAAGTGTAAAATGTTAAAAACAGCCACCAAGCCCAAACTCGGTGTAATATTTATGTAATGCAATGACCTAGTATAATAAAACGAAAAGGGATTGTAAAAAATCTATATACAACTTATTCTTAAAGTAACAGAACTTCATAGAAAAGGGGTTTTCCTTTGCCGCCATTTTGAAAGTAAATATCCGACTTGGTCGAAAACCATAAAAGTCAGTTGTCATTACTATGTAGGATATGTATACCGAGTTTGGTGAAATCCAGTTCAGTATTCAAAGATTGGAAGGGTTGGACACGCTGTTTTTTATGTCATGCTAACTTCCAAAATGGTTGACCAGAAATGCATTTCTAAAATCAACGCCTACACGATTCACTGTCAAAACAAAAAATTTGGTTTAAATCGGCGTGTAGTATGCATGATTCCCGAGATAGGACATATCACCGTTTCTTTCATGTATAATTTTTACAGCAAATTTTATATTGCATATAGAAAACTATATAATAACTAACTATAGCAAAATTTGGCATGTATATGATACTATCGTATTCCATGTTAACGTATGCAATTTAAATTGAAATGGCACTTATTTTCGAAATGTGATTATACAATATTTTAGGATTATTTGGAATAACTTCGATTAATTTCGCTCCAATTTTGAATGCTGGCAGTATATAGTACAAGTCTCACATATGCTAATAAAAACACACTTTTTGTCAGCCATTTTGTAAGAAAGATTCTCATGAATTAATAAAGATTTTATGCCTTGTATCGGGAAACAATTTACCGATTCCTACCAAATTTAGCAAACATGTAGTACTGCGGCAGGCGATGTAAACTGGTATGTTTTAAGTAAGATACCTATTTTCAAAATGAGGGCTATAAAGCTATTATAGTTCTGTATATGATATCGTCGAAACATTGTAATTAATTACAATGTAACTTTTAATATTGTCATAATATGTTACAACCATCAAATGTGTCCACGCAAAGTCTCTTTTTCCACCACTTTTAAGATAGCATCATTTGAAAAATTAAAATTGTTATGTGATATTTTCGAAAAGAAAAATAGATTAATTTCTAACAAATTTGGCAAACAAGTGGCACTATGACATACCATTAAAACTGATAAGTTTTAAATGAGTGGACACTAATTTTCAAAATGATGCCCATGTAAACAGGTCAGCTCAGTATGTTACATGTACGAAACTAATTTCAATTTAACATTTTATGCCAGTATATATTTTAAAACATCAAAATTTGTCTAAAGAGAGATTCATTTCTTCGCCATTTTGAAAGGTATCCCCACATTAAAACATTTTTTTTTTTTGCAATAACTCGAAAAATCAGCAAGGGTTTTTTTTTTATCCGTACTATCACACCGATATAGTTTCATACAAAGAATACATACGAATTTGAGTTCCGGCTATAAAAACGATTTAGCTAACTGTGCTAAACCTACCAATCTACGTAACCGATTTTACCTTAAATTTGTATACATGCAGTATCTACGACAATCATCGAATTTACTAATACATAATCATTTTGTCCTCCTTGCGAGGATCGTCAATTAAAATAATTGAAATTTTATGCCACACATGAGGACCAATCAACCGAATCCCACCAAAATNTTGCGAGGATCGTCAATTAAAATAATTGAAATTTTATGCCACACATGAGGACCAATCAACCGAATCCCACCAAAATTTTCACGCAAGTAGTGCTACAGTAGATGGGTAAACAAACATCTTTTAATTGCGTCAGACATAGTTCTAATATTGTTAAAATAAGTAATTTTCTTTAATATGTTATATCTGTAAAACAAATCACACAAATTCAACTAAATAATGCATATAGAGATCCCCTATTTTTTTAATTTTTGTAATAGCATCAATTGAGAAAATTAAAAATTATGCCATATTTGCAGAACAATTTATTTTCCACCAAACATTGCTCACAATCAGAGGTACTGAAGGCTGTGTGAAGTTGCATGATTTAGGCGGCGTCAGACGTTTATTTTCAAAATAGCGCCATATAAATATTTTGTTAAGTTTGGCAACAATGTATACAAGTTCAACTAATTTTTATACTGAGATTATCTATTATNTATATATTTAACAATGTATACAAGTTCAACTAATTTTTATACTGAGATTATCTATTATTATTATTATTATTGTATACATAACCTCTTTTTATTACGCCATTAGGAAGATAGCGCCGATTGAGAATATAAGGTTTATTGCCATATCTCGGAGACCAATCAATCTGTTTCCACAAAATTATTCACACAATTTGTGCTATGGTTGGCCATGTAAATTTGCGTATTTTAAGAGGCGCAGACACGTATTTTCAAAATGATGGATATATAAATATTTCAGGTTAGTGAAACCTATCATTGAAAACATTAGAAAAATTACTTCCAAAGTTTATACTCCGAATCCTACCCCCGTGATGCAGTTGATTGAACTCTATCTTATTTTTATGAGGTTTTCTGTGTTCGAGCCCTGAGCAATGCACGTGTTTTTTTGTAACTGCCTCAGTACTTTTGCATAAGTTTTTTGTTTCATCTACTTCATTAATGATTATGCTGACAAAAAAACACCAAGACGTTCCTACTTTCCAAGCGTTTAAGAACTTCATCATAAATTATTTGCTCAAATGTAGAGGAAAGTAGGTTGGCTCATTAGTTATATCTGTCACATCTTGTTTAAATAGCCGGACATATTAATCTTTTTACTGTTATTTGCCATATCTACCATACCATTTGGTAAATTTCGACCAAACTTTGTATGCTTACAGTACAATTACGGTATCACATATAGCAACACAGAAACAATTTTGTCAGTTATTTCTTAAGATAAATCCACAAGAAAAAGTAAACTTTTTACGTCATAGCTCGGGCAATAATCAACCGCTTCATACCAAATTTAGGAAACAAGTAGCACAATAGTAGGCAATATAAATTTGTATGTTTTATGTAGGTATGACATTTATTTTGAAATTAACTACACGATAAAAATTTTAGCTGTAGTATGGAAAATCTAAGAAACTTTTAAAGCAAATTCAACTTCAATTTGTAGGCTGACAGTATCTAATACAACCATCATGTATACACTGAGCTTCTTTGTCCGCCATTTTGTAAGATAGCACTACATGAATAAATAACCTAAGAATTTTGGTTATCACAGAGTATGGTACTCCGTCATCATGTTCGCTAGAATAACGTTGACCAAAAATTTTGACCGTTACTCTTCGATCGTAGAGTGCTATGAGAGTTGTTCGTAATCAACACCCTGGTAGCATAAATAAATCAAGCTACTTTGTATTTGCAGCCCCTAAAATCTTTTCTAAACGAGAAAAGCTATACTTAAGCTCCAGATTACTTCACTCAGACTTCCGTAAAATTTTCACGTATTGTCTATGGGTTATTTTTTTTATGCAGACTGCTTGGTACAGTTACATTTTATTGGTGGTATATTTAATGCGAAGATCTGCACCAATTTAAAGGNTTTTATGCAGACTGCTTGGTACAGTTACATTTTATTGGTGGTATATTTAATGCGAAGATCTGCACCAATTTAAAGCTCTTATAATTAAACTCAAATTTTCCTTAAAAAAATAGTTTAATCAAATAAAATAATTTTAAATAAACCGCTTTGAAAAATAAATAAAACTTTATTTCGTTGTCACACTAATTTTATACGTGTTTTCTAAAATACAGTTGTAGAAATAAGTAGCAAAGGATTAAGTGTTAATTTAAATGATAAAAGTCTTTATGTAAAACTCAGAATGTAAAGAATTATATAATGTAGTATTTCTAATGATATGATTGCAACTAAGAATTTTTATGGTTAATATAGGAAAAAGTACTGGACTATAATTACAGAAAATAAGGATTAAGCAGAATATTTTATTAAATCCATAAAAAATCACTTGAAAAGAAGAGAACACATGCCATGTTCAAATCCCAATCGCTGATATTTTTCGAATATTTACTTAACATTGGTTGGTTTCAGGAAACAAACTAAGCTTTGTATTTAAATATTGTTTATTTATATAATTATGTATTCATAGCTATAAAATATGAGTTACCGACAAGATATAGCAGGTGTTGTATTTTTATTCAGATTTAGCAGTCAGTACAGTTGAACACTGCAATCGTTAATAAAAACTGTTCACAAATTTAATGAATTATTCTTATGCTTATATTAGTTAAACACTTAAAAAAAAAACCCACAGACAATAAATCGTTAATACAGTATAACCATTGCAAATGTATAATTACTCAAATACTTTAAAACACAACTCAAACAATCTGTGTTAAGAAATTTTAGATTTTCTAAACGAAAGTAATATGCTTTATAACTCGAGGAAGGAGTCATTCTCTGGCTCCTGCCAACTGACCCCTCACAAGACTGACCCCACATGCTCCGCTATCGCTCCGCATGCTCCACAATCAGCTCCTGCAGACTGACGTCTGCCGACTGACTCCTCCCGCAAGAGTAAGAGACTGATTTCTGCATGTGATATCTCAGTCCCTGCACATGACTGGCCAGTTGCAGTCACGTGGCAATTTGGTGATTGGCTTATCAATGTCCGCACAATGTCTTATTAGTGTAATATGATTGATTTAGTGACAGCAATACATCAGAGTGGTTGCATATGGGGATAATATAATCAGTTGTGGGTCAGCTGAGAAGCTTAGTTTGTCAGCAGCTGTCGAGTAAGATAGATCGTCTCAGCATGTAAAATCAATTATTAAATATTATGATGACAAAGGTTGCGGGTCCAGCAAAAGTACCTACAGCAGTGTTGGCATCGCCTTCTTCAAGCATGACGCTGACAGTGCCAGCGACTTGTTCGGATGGGTCACCTACAGCCGTGTCGCCATCAATGACTTCGTCATTTTCCTTTTTTTAACTAACACATATTTTATGAGGTGTTTTGCGTGATATACTAGTACACTGCGATACAATAAACCATTTCGATAATTTTGGTATTATGTACTGTTTTTTTTCTCTTCCCATTAGTTCAAACAATTTCTCTTTAACCTAATCCGCATCACCGCTGAAGTAAACAAACGCGGCGGCCGAGGTTGTATCTGACTTGTGACGTCACGGAGTGAGCAGGAGTGACCGGCGCGTTTTTGTGGGCGTTTGAAACGTAAAAAATCCAATAAATAATAACTTTTCAAAACTTATTTTTAAATCTTAATCCTTTGTAAATACATTACTAATACATAAATGAATGAAAACCAAGAAACAGCAAAAAATGTGCATGTTGCCTATTAACGATATGGTAATAAAGGTATAATGTTGTAATTAACTGCACAGAAACTAAGAATGAAATTACATCGTAATATATTCTAAGCAGTTTGTATGCAACAGACATGAAAACATGCTGTTGAAATGGTAGAAATGTTACCCTGACACTTGTTGGTAGGGGAGAACGAAGGTTGAGAAGGGCCAGATAAGACAGGCTTCAGTGCAATGTATGGCGAATAGAGGTCCTACAAAAGTTTCGGCATGGCNTTTTATGCAGACTGCTTGGTACAGTTACATTTTATTGGTGGTATATTTAATGCGAAGATCTGCACCAATTTAAAGGTCTTATAATTAAACTCAAATTTTCCTTAAAAAAAATAGTTTAATCAAATAAAATAATTTTAAATAAACCGCTTTGAAAAATAAATAAAACTTTATTTCGTTGTCACACTAATTTTATACGTGTTTTCTAAAATACAGTTGTAGAAATAAGCAGCAAAGGATTAAGTGTTAATTTAAATGATAAAAGTCTTTATGTAAAACTCAGAATGTAAAGAATTATATAATGTAGTATTTCTAATTATATGATTGCAACTAAGAATTTGTATGGTTAATATAGGAAAAAGTACTGGACTATAAATACAGAAAATAAGGATTAAGCAGAATATTTTATTAAAGCCATAAAAAATTACTTGAAAAGAAGAGAACACATGCCATGTTCAAATCCCAATCGCTGATATTTTTCGAATATTTACTTAACATTGGTTGGTTTCAGGAAACAAACTAAGCTTTGTATTTAAATATTGTTTATTTATATAATTATGTATTCATAGCTATAAAATATGAGTTACCGACAAGATATAGCAGGTGTTGTATTTTTATTCAGATTTAGCAGTCAGTACAGTTGAACACTGCAATCGTTAATAAAAACTGTTCACAAATTGAATGAATTATTCTTATGCTTATATTAGTTACGCACTTTAAAAAAAAAACCCACAGACAATAAATCGTTAATACAGTATAACCATTGCAAATGTATAATTACTCAAATACTTTAAAACACAACTCAAACAATCTGTGTTAAGAAATTTTAGATTTTCTAAACGAAAGTAATATGCTTTATAACTCGAGGAAGGAGTCATTCTCTGGCTCCTGCCAACTGACCCCTCACAAGACTGACCCCACATGCTCCGCTATCGCTCCGCATGCTCCACAATCAGCTCCTGCAGACTGACGTCTGCCGACTGACTCCTCCCGCAAGAGTAAGAGACTGATTTCTGCATGTGATATCTCAGTCCCTGCACATGACTGGCCAGTTGCAGTCACGTGGCAATTTGGTGATTGGCTTGTCAATGTCCGCACAATGTCTTATTAGTGTAATATGATTGATTTAGTGACAGCAATACATCAGAGTGGTTGCATATGGGGATAATATAATCAGTTGTGGGTCAGCTGAGAAGCTTAGTTTGTCAGCAGCTATCGAGTAAGATAGATCGTCTCAGCTTGTTCGGATGGGTCACTTACAGCCGTGTCGCCATGAATGACTTCGTCATTTTCCTTTTTTTAACTAACACATATTTTATGAGGTGTTTTGCGTGATATACTAGTACACTGCGATACAATAAACCATTTCGATAATTTTGGTATTATGTACTGTTTTTTTTTCTCTTCCCATTAGTTCAAACAATTTCTCTTTAACCAAATACGCATCGCCACTGAAGTAAACAAACGCGGCGGCCGAGGTTGTATCTGACTTGTGACGTCACGGAGTGAGCAGGCGCAACAGGCGCGTTTTTTTCAAACGTAAAACTTCCATTAAATAATAACTTTTCAAAACTTATTTTTAAATCTTAATCCTTTGTAAATACATTACTAATACATAAATGAATGAAAACCAAGAAACAGCAAAAAATGTGCATGTTGCCTATTAACGATATGGTAATAAAGGTATAATGTTGAAATGAACTGCACAGAAACTAAGAATGAAATGACATCGTAATATATTCTAAGCAGTTTGTATGCAACAGACATGAAAACATGCTGTTGAAATGGTAGAAATTTTACCCTGACACATGGTGGTAGGGGAGAACGAAGGTTGAGAAGGGCCAGATAAGACAGGCTTCAGTGCAATGTATGGCGAATAGAGGTCCTACAAAAGTTTCGGCATGGCTGGTGTTGCTCTAATACACCTCAGTTATTTTTATAGGAAACAATAATGACGAACTAAATGGAATATTTCGATAGCTAAAGGTTTTAAGGTCAAACCACATGGCATAATTTAAGATTGCGGAAGTGGTAACCCAAGATGTCGGTTCAAGGGGACCGAGTAATCAGCAGGCGACTAAATCGACATGTAACGACAGAGCTTGAATAAAATGTAATATGATGGCCTAGTGACAAAATCAGGAATGAATTATTGAAAATGAATGGAAGATTACTAATAAAAACGAAATCAAATGTGGTGAACAGTGCACGACAGTGCATGAAAAAATATGTTGTCAACAGTTCGCCCGGTAGGTTAAATCGAGAAATCAGCACCACTTAGGTGATGAAAATATAATACAATATTGTGATTGCAGACAGCACCACCTATACTTTAATAACATAAANAAGGAACCGAGTAATCAGCAGGCGACTAAATCGACATGTAACGACAGAGCTTGAATAAAATGTAATATGATGGCCCAGTGACAAAATCAGGAATGAATTATTGAAAATGAATGGAAGATTACTAATAAAAACGAAATCAAATGTGGTGAACAGTGCACGACAGTGCATGAAAAAATATGTTGTCGACAGTTCGCCCGGTAGCTAAATCGAGAAATTAGCACCACTTAGGTGATGAAAATATAATACAATATTGTGATTGCAGACAGCACCACCTATACTTTAATAACATAAACAAATACGGTTGCTGCCTGGTGGCTAAATCGACAGCTTGCTTGATGAAATCGAAAATAATACACTACTGCTACCTATACATTTAAAATAGAATTAAATATGACTGCTGTAAAAATATGATGGCAGTCGGATAATGGTGAGAGACAAAACTCGAGCAAAGTAAACAAACTATAAAAAAATCAATATGGCATGACGACTATAAGGGAGAGGGNTCGAGCAAAGTAAACAAACTATAAAAAAATCAATATGGCATGACGACTATAAGCGAGAGAGAATGGTAGTTCCTCTGATGGCGAAATCAATAATTAATTCTTTGGCATCACCCAGTCAATAAAAACATAAAGATATGAAATCCTAGATGGCGGGTAGAATGAGCGTGAGTAATCTAATAAGATACACTGGTGGGTGAAGCTAACAGAAGTAATAAACCAATGAGAAACATTGACAGTGGGATTGGAGGGAAAATGACTAATAAACCAATGCGAGAAATTGGCTAGTGTCAGTCGTCTGCTTGTGGCGTGCTGGTGAGACCTCTGAAAATGTAAGTTTTTATAAAAACTTTGAAATTATTTTTTTAAATAATTATTTTTAATTCTTAGAAATATTTGGAATGTTTTTGAGAATTTTTGGGTTCAAGGTCGTTCAACGTCATGGTTATGCGTTCGAGGTTAGGGTATTGGGTCAATGTCAAGGTCACTTGTATCTAATATTGTGGTCTTGTGATGTCATAACATGGTGGCTGGTCAGCTGTAGTCCCTCATCCTCTAAGCCAAAATATTAACAATTTGAATGTTATAATTTTTAAAATAAAATGATTAATAAGTTTTTATAAATATTTTAAATAATTTTTTTGAATAATTTTGGTTATTTTTGGTTTTAAGGTCAAAGGTCACTGGGGTCAAGGTTGCCGACATCCAACATGGCGGCTAAAATGGCTGACAGATCAAGGATGGCTGATTGTCAGGTCTGACTCTGGACCCTGGACCCTGTGTTTTGATTTTGCATACCCAACACCTATAATACCAATATGGCCACATCTGCTCTGCCCTCAAGAAGCGAGCCTCCAAAATCTTTCCGATGGATCGAGAAGTGCCTTTCTTAGGCTTGTTTTTACGAGTGGGAGGCTCGATACTATTTTAGGAAAAAATTCAAAATTTTAAGGGAAAAAGAAATTTTAATGGAAAAAGGGAACTTAATGGAAAAAGGTAATTTTTAGGGAAAAATGTTTAAAATTAAGGGTGAAATGAAAATGTCAAGGGAAAAAAAGGAAATTCAAGAAGGTGACTGGCCTGCACTGGTGCCTTGTGACCTTATGCTTGACTCGCCTTAATCATACTACTTACTTAAATATTAGGTAATGTATTTATGAAAATTATATTCATTTGCTTCTTACAAACTTGTTCTCGAAACAGCTGCTATTATTTTAAAACCACGTAACCTGTATTCTAGAGTTCACAAAATTACAGTTTTTAAAACAAATTTATAATGTAAGCTGTTTCTTTCTCAAAATATTTCGTAATATTTGCAAAAAATTTGCAAAAAAGTTAATATTTGAACAATATAATTTTTGTTGCCCTAGAATTCTCACATACCATTAATAGGAGCCATTTTACATAATCAAATCATACTAGATAGTATAATACATTTAATAAAATTTATGGCTTTAAAAGTTTTTTTCTTCATAGTTCAATTCATTCAAAATGTAAATATAAAATACCACATTTTAAAATTTTATACAATTTTAAACTATTCCACTAGCTAATGTGTATATAAAAAGTTTAATTTTTTTTCTCTTAACATATTTTATCAATATCACAATTTTGTATGTGGGTTCAAAAGTTCTAATGTACAATTTTTTTTTTTGTATTTTTAACTGAACTTGTTATATTCTTTTTGTTATATGCTTTGTCTCGCTGTATTATTTTATTAAATCATAGACAATTTTAACACATTCAGAAATGCAATTTAAGCTAGTTACTTTCACATTTTAATTATTTATAATTCCATTGAAATAACATTTGCTTAGTTTATGAACATGTTGATTATTTATTGTAGTTATTAACAGTATGACAGTGTAAGTTTGTTTATTAGTAGTTTTATAGCTTTTAAGGATGTTTCCTAGAATTGTAATTTTACTGCAAATTTATCTTTAAATGTAATTGGAAAAGCAAATTTGAAAAAAACACGTCAGGGATTTATAAATTAATGAAGTTATATTTATTAATTTTTGAGGTGTACTTAAATCAATAAAATTTGTTTAAGCAAAATCATTAAATTAAAAACTATTTTTTTTCCCTGAGAAAATTTTTTTTTACTAGTATGCATAAGTCATGTGCATTTAAAATAAGTAAGTTTCTTTATTCAATATTTAATTAGTATTTTTAATTTTTGCATGTTCCAAAAATATATTTGCAATTTTTTTTTTTTTTTTTTTTTTTGTGATTTCAATTTTATTATATTTTATTCCTTAATGCATTTCAAGCTTTGTATGTTCTCCATTTTTTTTAGAGTAATTGAAGTTATTTTAAGTCGTTTCACCATTTTAATAAATAAGAAAAATTGTAATGTAATATAATTACAACTATTGCAAAAAAATGTTTTTGAAAGCAATTTAGTTAAATATTCTTACATATCTTTAATAATATTTATAATATTTCTCAAATTTGGTTAATAAAAATTAATGAAAATAATCAAAAACAACTTTTCATATTTTAGAAATATTTATGTCTAGTTGTTACTATCTAATAATATATATGGTTTCTTCCGATTTGATTCAACTCATACAAATTTACTACAGCAGTTAAAGCAGTGGAATTACATTTTTTATATATTTTTTTAAATTATGAAATGCTGAAGTAGACTATATTAAACTTATAGTTATGTATGTTAATATTTACATTTTTTCATATGTTCCTTTTGTTCATAAAATAAATCGTTTTTCACATATTTACTTAATATTAATATAAAGTACTTATATTTTAAAATTTATCACATTTGTAATATTTAGTCAAACAAATTCAGTTTTATACTTCCTTAATGTTTATTCATATTTGAATAATTTTAGTTTATTTAAAACAAATTCGTTATGAATATATAAAAATTCTTATTTTTAATATTTCAAAAAATTTAATAAAAATTATTTTAGTTCCTGTGTTCACTATAAATTAGTTTCATATGTTTATTAAAAGTTTAATTTTTGATAGAAATAAGTTGTGTTTTAAGAACTATGTTTTCAACATGAAAAGTATATTTAATTTATATTATTTATTTCACATTTTATTGGAAATGAATATGCAAAATTTTCAACCATCAGTTTTGAAGTATTAATTCATTTAATTTATTATGACTTTCCTGATGTATGTCATATAATAATAAATGCAATATTTCAGGATATTCTGAATATTCTGGGAATATATTTTTAACTGTTAATCATTTTAAACAAAAAAAAGAAGGTATACTTTTTTGGGTTCAATTACCATCAATCAAAATAATGATATGTTTAATAAATATAACAATTCTGTTGAAACATATCTTTCAAATGTGCTTATATAATAAACCCAGTTTTAATTTTGCATTAACAAACCATATTACTTCTAAGATTAAATAAAATATTTTAATTCTGTTAACAATCAATTGTTTTGTGGTTCTGTGTGTTACTAAAGTAATTCTAAAAAGTTTAAACTTTAACATAATTTGGAATATTAAAATTGAATAATATTTAGTCCCAATTTTTAGGCCTATCTCTTTTTTCTCAGTTAATTCATTGTGTACTTTTGCCTACCTATGCATATTTTTTCTTGTATTTCTTATTTTATCTAGTTAGTAACAGTTAATTTTATATTCAGTTTGCTATGATCGAGGTACCCATTAATTTACTGTAACACTTTTACTAAATTTCATACTTTTATTTGATGTTTTTTGATGAATTTGGTATGATTCAAGTATATGTTTTGTTCTCCACACATATTCAATGTTTGAATACTAATAAATTTGAAAAATTTATAATATTAAATTAAATAATAATATAATAAATAACTTAACTTTTTTTTGTATATACTATATTAACTACACTTTTCNATTAAATAATAATATAATAAATAACTTAACTTTTTTTTGTATATACTATATTAACTACACTTTTCGATTTTTTTTATTATGTTATTTTCTAGTTCTTATTTGAATGGTTTGGAATATTCTGTCGATAAATAAAACCATTCCACATTTCAAATAAAATTTTAATACTTTAAATTATTTATTTTACTTATTTTTATACAGGAAGATTTTTCCAATTCAAGTAACATTAGAATATTTGTAACAGTTAAAAAAACTTTTTTTAAAATATGTTCCATCCAGTTTACGTCATTTTAAAATTCTTATATAACATTTTTAAATCATTCTATTTAAAAAAAATAGCTTTTTAAAATGCATAATATATAAATACTTTCAAGCATGATTTGGTCCTTCTTTATTTTGAAACCTNAGAACTATGTTTTCAACATGAAAAGTATATTTAATTTATATTATTTATTTCACATTTTATTGGAAATGAATATGCCAAATTTTCAACCATCAGTTTTGAAGTATTAATTCATTTAATTAATTATGACTTTCCTGATGTATGTCATATAATAATAAATGCAATATTTCAGGATATTCTGAATATTCTGGGAATATATTTTTAACTGTTAATCATTTTAAACAAAAAAAAGAAGGTATACTTTTTTGGGTTCAATTACCATCAATCAAAATAATGATATGTTTAATAAATATAACAATTCTGTTGAAACATATCTTTCAAATGTGCTTATATAATAAACCCAGTTTTAATTTTGCATTAACAAACCATATTACTTCTAAGATTAAATAAAATATTTTAATTCTGTTAACAATCAATTGTTTTGTGGTTCTGTGTGTTACTAAAGTAATTCTAAAAAGTTTAAACTTTAACATAATTTGGAATATTAAAATTGAATAATATTTAGTCCCAATTTTTAGGCCTATCTCTTTTTTCTCAGTTAATTCATTGTGTACTTTTGCCTACCTATGCATATTTTTTCTTGTATTTCTTATTTTATCTAGTTAGTAACAGTTAATTTTATATTCAGTTTGCTATGATCGAGGTACCCATTAATTTACTGTAACACTTTTACTAAATTTCATACTTTTATTTGATGTTTTTTGATGAATTTGGTATGATTCAAGTAAATTTTTTGTTCTCCACACATATTCAATGTTTGAATACTAATAAATTTGAAAAATGTATAATATTAAATTAAATAATAATATAATAAATAACTTAACTTTTTTTTGTATATACTATATTAACTACACTTTTCGATTTTTTTTTATTATATTATTTTCTAGTTCTTATTTGAACGGTTTGGAATATTCTGTCGATAAATAAAACCATTCCACATTTCAAATAAAATTTTAATACTTTAAATTATTTATATTACTTAGTTTTATACAGGAAGATTTTTCCAATTCAAGTAACATTAGAATATTTGTAACAGTTAAAAAAACTTTTTTTAAAATATGTTCCATCCAGTTTACATCATTTTAAAATTCTTATATAACATTTTTAAATCATTCTATTAAAAAAATAGCTTTTTAAAATGCATAATATATAAATACTTTCAAGCATGATTTGGTCCTTCTTTATTTTGAAACCTTTCTTCCCATATCGTTTTATATTTCATTCCCTTAATACATCCTTTTCATAATTCTTTACTTTCAAAAATTACTTCTAAATCCAAATAATATATAAATAATTTAATAACTTCTTTATGTAATTACATATTTTCACAAAATTCTTTCAAAATTACATATTATCAAAAAAATACTTAAATAAATAGTTTTTACCAAGCAGGGTTTTCAGAAATTCCTACCATGTTCACATTATATTATTTTATATAAATTCAACTTATCATTGTTAAAATATAAAATTAATTCCAAATAAATAAAACTTGTAAATTTTTTAACACATTCTTTTAAATATTTATGAAATTTGAAATGTTTCTCTATTGAAATGAATACAAATGTTAAAAAATTAATAAAACAGTATTCATATTATTCAGTAGACAATACAAATTGTGAAAAACTTCGAGGTGATGATAAACAGTATTGATTGAATTTANCAACTTATCATTGTTAAAATATAAAATTAATTCCAAATAAATAAAACTTGTAAATTTTTTAACACATTCTTTTAAGTAATTATGAAATTTGAAATGTTTCTCTATTGAAATGAATACAAATGTTAAAAAATTAATAAAACCGTATTCATATTATTCAGTAGACAATACAAATTGTGAAAAACTTCGAGGTGATGATAAATAGTATTGATTGAATTTATTAATAATGAAATAGCAAGTGATAGCAATTTATTGTGAGATATTGAATCCAGTGTTTCTTCTTTGTAGATACTGTAAAAAAAATTAGAAAATTAAAATTAAATCTTCTATATAATTAAGACCTCCGTCCCTCAAAGCAACTGGCTAAGCCACTGACTTTAGAGAAATCGTAGCAATATGTAATACATTTTGCAAAGCCAACTGCCGGAAAGACCTGTGGTCTGTACGATGAGTGCTTAAATTTATTTTTCAAACCAAACTAATAATAATTATATTTTATAAAAATTGGCATACGGCTTTCCAAGTTGGAATAAAGTTTATTTAGCATCCCGGGTATTTTACATTGAAAAGCATCAGTCTTATACGTGATGGAATTAGATAAATGGTTTTTGTGATGTATCTCTCAGTTAGTTGTGAGACAGGCATTGTTTCAGGCAATTGCACGCTATATATCATCCCAAATAATTCACTTAGACGACGTACTAACAGAACATTAATGCTACCTGAAGACATTTTTTTAAGCCACATTGAGAAAGAATGCTGTGTTTGTTACAATATTTAAAAAAATGGAATGGGTACATATTTGTTAGTTGTTTGCGGACATTATTTGTTTGCAGGTAGAAATGGATTGTGCTCCGCAATCAGAAACGTTCCCGTATCCTACATTGCTGCGATTTCTGTACAAGATATTTGGGCTTGAGACCTTTACCACTACTATCAAGAGCGTTTCCTCAAGAACAACAGTGCACTTCAAGAAGTCTGTTCCAGCTACCGTCTACAATATACTGGTCACAGCAGTGATGACAATAGCATCGATAACTAACATATACTGCATTTTGTGTGTACTAATTGTAAGAGATGTATGTATGGTTTTATCATTAATAACGTTTAGTGTAATGCAGGTCTCATGCTTAGTAAATTTGACTACAAATAGAATAAACAGCAGATGCAAGCAGAAATTTCTATATTTGTGTTTGGAAGTTGACCGCATGTTGCTCAATAATCCACTTTACCAGAAGAATTCATATAAATCTGCAGCTTATATAATGTCATTGCTACTTTTCGTGTCTTTAATTTTTGCTTTGGATATGTGGGTGTATTTACCAATACACACTCTGGTATCACTGGAGTCTTCGATTCTCTTCTATGTTATGCAGTTCATAAATCTAGTAGTGACTTTAAATTATGTAAACTGTGTACTTCAGGTTCGTAGACGAGTCGAGGTATTAAACTTGAAAATTCGCCAGCTATATGTCATAAAGGCAGAAACCATAAAACAGGTAGAAACCAATATTCCACTCGCAAGGACAACACATAACTTGCAGATATGTGATAACATACAAGATCTACATCTGCCACAACAACCTGCAAAAGAACTACAGGATAATGAAATGCTTTTTAATCCTAATCAAGAAATTGTGGAAAAGAGTATTTTTCACTTGAGATCAGTTTACCGGAAATTGTGTAAAATTGTGGAACATGTCAATGATTCCTTTGGAGTCTCAATTTTTTTCCTCTTGATGTGTACCTTTGTAACTATAGTTGCCTATTTGTTATATGCTGTAAATCCGAGGAGTATTTTTAATAACGCCAAGTCTCCAGGCTGGTACTTGTGTGTTGCCCTAATGTGGTTTCTGCTGTACTCGGGCCAGACCATAGCCGTGGTCTGGTCCAGTGTAGCCACCAGTGACAAGGTTAGGCAGACCAGGGACATCATCCAGGACATACTTCTGGAACCNGTGGAAAAGAGTATTTTTCACTTGAGAGCAGTTTACCGGAAATTGTGTAAAATTGTGGAACATGTCAATGATTCCTTTGGAGTGTCAATTTTTTTCCTCTTGATGTGTACCTTTGTAACTATAGTTGCCTATTTGTTATATGCTGTAAATCCGAGGAGTATATTTAACAATGCGAAGTCTTCAGGCTGGTACTTGTGTGTTGCCCTAATGTGGTTTCTGCTGTACTCGGGCCAGACCATAGCCGTGGTCTGGTCCAGCACAGCCACCAGTGACGAGGTTAGGCAGACCAGGGACATCATCCAGGACATACTTCTTGAACCAAAGCTTGGCGAGGGCGTGNTTTTAATAACGCCAAGTCTCCAGGCTGGTACTTGTGTGTTGCCCTAATGTGGTTTCTGCTGTACTCGGGCCAGACCATAGCCGTGGTCTGGTCCAGTGTAGCCACCAGTGACAAGGTTAGGCAGACCAGGGACATCATCCAGGACATACTTCTGGAACCTAAGCTAGGCGAGGGCGTGGTCCAGCAGCTGTGTCTATTTCTGGACCAGTTGTCTAGCGAGGATCTGTCCTTCAGTGCAGCAGGTTTCTTCACTCTGAAGGAGCCGTTACTCTGCTCCATTACTGTCTCTATAGTGTCTTATCTGCTAGTGCTGCTGCAGATGGACCCAGTTTATACCGCTCACCTTCACAACAATTCTACTGAGTGAGATGTTTGTATGTTGCGTATTGAAGGATACCATATGACTTAAATGTAATGTGTGTAATTTAAAAAGTAATCAATTTCAATAGTTGTAATAAACCACTTCATTACATATTTCAAAAATTATGATAACTCCATAATTATTTATTTTTCTTTTTTCTTTTTGATATACTTTATGTGTATTTTAACGGACATACATTCATGGAGATAAATAAGATTATCTCAAGCTTCTAATTCGTGACTTTTTAATAACATAAATTATTAACAGTTTCAGTTGCGATTTCATTTTTATTTTGTCAATTATTAAATTCAGTTTTTTACCATATTGCAATACGAAAATATGTTAATTCCTAGCCACACTTACAAAATTAATAAATCCTTTATATGTATCTCTTTTTAATATTCGTAAGACTGTGAGCTTATAATTAGTTTATTAGTCAAAATTTGTATTCGGAGATGCTACTTAATTAACAGTGTATTAACAAAGATACAAATCCAATATTTGTTTAATTTTTACAATCGCTTAACTCCGTGTAACTTCTAATTGGTAACACATATTTTACAATTAAAGGAGAATTATTTAATAAATCTGTTTTTAAGAAACATCAAATTATCTATTTTCATTGTAGCTTTGCATAAAATGAGCGTTGTGCATGAAATTTCTTCGTAAATTGTAGTTATGTGATGCATGTTATGTGCAACGTTTAAATGAGTTTGCCTGTGGACTTATTTTGATGTTTTATGCACCCCAGTAAAATGCTACTAGTTAATGGTAAAAGTGTTGCTGTTTCTATAATATTTAACAGTGATTCTTCATAAACGCAAAAAGGTTTGTAAGTGGGTCAATGATACGTTAGTTTTTATAAGTGGAGAGATAATGTAAGACAAAGTGAAAGAAATGCTCATCAGAACACGAAACGACCACAACAGTAAATTATATCATTACATTCTTGATTTCGAAAGTTTTAAGTTACCGTGCTGTAACGATGATGGCTATGGTGAGTTGAACAGGCTAATCTTACATTAATATTAAGCTGTGTTTGCAATGTTAAAATAAGCATTAATTTAAGCATTTGAATGTGTGCAGAAGAAAAGTTAGTGTGTTATACGTATTGGTTTCCATTGGAATTTAGCAGATCGTGTGCGTAGTTGGGATGCCCTTAAGCGTTAAAGAAATATTTGTATTTTATATCTTTTAAGCTGCGACCAATCAGAAAAGAGCAGTCGATTCACAAAAGAAAAGCTATACTGACAGAAAATTTCTGCTTTTAAGTATGATCTGCTTAAATATGGTAATTATATAGGAGTCTAGGTTAGGAACAAAAGCAAACATAGCAGGCTTGTCGCTGGTTCCCATTTGTTAGAATTAAGAGTTAAAAAATTAATTGGAAACTGCAAATACCTAATATGTGTTTCCTTATACCAAATCAGCACTTACTGAATAATTCTAAATGCATAATTTTCTTTATTATAAACGCAGCTTTAGACGTGGTTATTTTCATCGAGCTGTTGTCCACGTGCTTGTATATGTAAAGGAAATGTAAAATGTTTTGTAAAAATAGAAAATTAGAAACTACATGTGTTCAAAATAAAAAATTTATAGCTGCAAACTTGATTTCAATAAATTAGTAGATCAACTAAAAACATTGAAAACAAAAAAANAAAATAAAAAATTTATAGCTGCAAACTTGATTTCAATAAATTAGTAGATCAACTAAAAACATTGAAAACAAAAAAAATTAAATAATATATACTTTATATATTTACATTGTCTTGTAAAATATTACTTTTCGTATTTTTAAAGGACACATTTGAATGAAAATTTTAAATTTAATGTGTTTTATAATTTGACAAAACCATTTATTTGTATAATGCATTGTATCTTATTGTAAAATAATTTGCAGTAGCAACTACAATTATATGTATAAAAGGTATGATAATTAAAATTAATGAATGAACCTAACCTGATAGATGAACATAATCTCGCCTGACTTCATTGAGTCATGGATGTAANTAATTAAAATTAATGAATGAACCTAACCTGATAGATGAACATAATCTCGCCTGACTTCATTGAGTCATGGATGTAAATAATTTGAAAAATTATATATGTACATGTATGTGCCTAATTCAATACATGCAAAGTGAAATAACAGAAAATTAGGAAAATATGAAAATTAAATATGGTTAAGTGATATATTATGCGAAAGTGTTTTGTACACATGTGTATAAACATCGTGTCGACTATTTTGTATTGCAAGGATCCATTTAAATCAAGTTTTTAACATTTGCATGAAAGAATGAGAAATAAAAATGTTTCAAATATATGTTTGTACATCGTCACTGTCTTGTGGGTGTAAAAAAAAGGGCAATAACACGTGTAATGATTATAAATAAATCCATGCTTAAAAAATTCAAACTCCATTACTTCACTGTAACCAAGAAGGTCTAAAAAGGGCATTGTAAGGTAAACACGAAACATCTGTGTTATTAAGGAAAAAAATAGTTTTAAGGCAAAAATTAAGAATCTAAGAAAACCTACTCTTGTTAATTTTAAATTAGAATTGCACAAATACTACAAAGAAAGCAATGAAAATACACTTGTCATTAAAAAGACAAGTCTATTCCNATACACTTGTCATTAAAAAGACAAGTCTATTCCAATATGTCTCTTACTTTGATCCAAGTGTCATCCCGTCTCGAGTGTCAAAACCACCAGACATAATATGCATGAATACATCAGCATTTGAGATAGTATTCAACCAAATACACATCGCAATAGCACATAGGTTGTATCAGCTGAGGGTAAAATTCACTAACCGGGAGAAGAATTGCTGTAAGAGCACCAACCTGTACACTGACATTGACCAGATGTGCNGAGGGTAAAATTCACTAACCGGGAGAAGAATTGCTGTAAGAGCACCAACCTGTACACTGACATTGACCAGATGTGCCAATTAGCCTTGGGAAAAATTCTTGTGATTTAGGAATTAGGTCATCTGTGTTGGCTTGAGAATTGCGAATGTCCTTCTTCGGGCTGGCACGTTACGTCCACAGCAGGGAGTCGTCTGTCACATCTTTAAACTTTATGTGCATGGTGGATCACATACTTGTAGTTTCCATTCGTCATGAATTGGGACAAAAAAATTTCGCGTTTTGAACAACTTGTAGCTGAGACTCCACTGTGCTATGTATTTTAGAGCCTCAGCTTTGTGTTAATTGCCTGCTGCTCCAGTGTGTAGCCAGTTTAACTTCACGCCAGGTGGATTAGATGTTTGATTCTTTGCAAGTCTGTTATTGGCTCAGAGTTCACCTGGCCGTGTCTAATAAACTGTGGTACAATCGCAAACATAACTCAAATACACATATGTTTGAAATCTAATTTGTCGTAATATGAATTCGCAAAATTTTCCAGTCCCTAGTCATGAATTGTCTCACATTTTTACTTTCAGGCTCCTATGAAAATCTTCAGGCCAAAGTAAGTGAAGTAATTGTGTGCGTCGTACTTATCCAGATGAGCGTGAAAAATCTCGTTAAAAAATGCATGACGGTTATCTGTGTAAAGTTTCCTTTGTACCTACACGTCATTAGGAAAGAATGCTAGCTGTACCGTACCTTTCGTGATATATCTTAGTGATCCTGCTCTTGGGTGGAATGGCCCACTCATACTTGGAAAAAACACCAATGATGGTCCAAATTTAACATTTCCTATATTCGTACGAGCAAAGACTTGTATTTCCATTAGTTCCGTTTGGAAAGTCTTGTCTGTCCCTATAATAACATTCTTTCTTCTTAGATCAGGCCGCAAGACATACAAGTGAAATTCACCTGAAACTACATATTATGCCATCACACGTTGTATTACGCCTCGCCTATTTCTTCGATGATTGTAATTATTTTGCAGGTGTGCAATCGGCTTCCTGCAGCCCGCGAAGCGATCAACAGTCCCTGCCGATCAGTAAGATCGTTCAGATTGTCCCAAAATATGTAAAACAACTTGCATTCGCTGTCCGATTTTTGCAGCAATCTTGAATCAACAACTTCGCCCAGTCGAGTAAACTGTCAGGAGACTGTGTCAAATGTCGCACTCATCGTGTCCTTAAATCTGCCACTACATAATTATTGTTTGTATGATGGTTAATGTTGTAATCACGTAGCTTCGATAAGCATGGCCCGATATGTGCTACACGGCAGTCAAAATCGAGCAGCCAATCAAATATAAGAAATTCATTTCTGAACTCAGCACGACGAAAACTGATGCACAGCAAGCAATTTTGGATTAGAAAAAGTTGCAATTTTTGTCATGTCGTGTAGCATGATAAACCGGATGTACAATGTTATACGGAGAAAGACTTCGATTATTTTTCCTTGGTGAGGAAAATTTGCATCTGACATGGAAAAATTTGTCACTTACGGGCATAAACTGATAAAAAAAATATTTATACCGTAAATTGCTTTCCCACAATAACTCTTTCATCCGCATTACGTTCCGAGTTTATCTGTCCACCACTTTTAAAACGAGTTTATTGATAAGCACCTTGTAAATGTTGCCCAAAAATCCTAAGTTATGTGTGAACTGTCGTGCTGTAACTTCAAGCAGTCACATTGAAAACGTTTTTGTCGTGTTATTTGCGGTTTTCGTAGTGTTGTATTACGCTCTTCAAAGCTATGTGACTCCAGAATAATGGGTGTTTATTGTCCAAATCAAATGTCAATACTTGCGCAAATCTAAGATTGTGCAATATCTCGTGCTCCTACGAAACAAAACTATGCGAAAGCCATATATTCACCAGTCTTTCACCGAACTACAGTACATCATCTGGCAAACATAGCACTTCCACATTTCCCAGAGACCATTTATCATCAACAATGTGTAGTTGTTTAGGCTGCTTAAAATGCAAAATAATGCACCAGTAATTATATGTGTTATTTGAGAGCGTGCACAGAATTAATTTTTGATATTTTCTCAAAATATGAAGCCTTAAAACACTTTGAAAAGTTTATGTAAATTTCAATATCCTAAGAATCTGTTAAAAAATTTAAAAAAACTCAGAAATAAAAAGTTAATATAAAAAAGATGTAAATTTTTACGAAAATTTAACAAAAATTTAACATAAAAGTAAAAACGTTCTACATAAAAATATAAAAGTAGAAATATAAAACAGTGCAAATAATATTATAAAAAATTTACCATATTAATAATACTCAAAAAATCAAAAATAACTAATTAAAATTTAGTAGCTACTCATATACAAAAGAAACATTAATATCACACTTTGATTATTCTTTCTTATTTTTATTTAACCTTTATGACAAAGATAATAACATTTTTCATTAAACATTTTTAAATCTGCATTTTCAATCAGTTTTACCCAATTTTTAGCCAAAAAAAATTATTTATATATATAATTAATATTTCCACCAGAAAACAAATTTACATAACGTAAAAAATTTACGGTTTAATCTTTATTTCTCATTATATTCCATATATAATCCACTGAAGAATTCGAATTCATCAGAAACAATTTGATTATATCTTTTTGGTATTACAACTTTGAATTTATTATCTAATTCAACAAAAATGTTAATTGTAATCAGGATAACTTAAAAGCTAATGTTCGTAAGCAAATAACATCTAAGTTCTAATTCACTCAATTAAAAAAAAAAATATTTTATTTCTTGTGTTTAGTTTATTTAAAATCTGTTTTTAATTTATTTAATAAAACATAATTATTACTTTTATATTTTATTTATGAATGAACCATTTATTAACGTATCAAAGCGTTTGTATAAAAAATTGTCAAACGTTTTGTCGATTTTATTTTTTTATTTATTAATATAATAAATAATTATTTTTATATTTTTTTATTTGATCATAAATAAGATTTATTTGAAAAATCAATGTGGCATTATATATTGTATGCGCTGGAACATTTTTATATTTGTTGTATCTTTTAAAATCATTGCTTTTCTTTTTGTACTGTCAATCATAAATCAAGGTTTTCTAACCAAGAAAGAATAATAATGTTCACAGTCAAAATTTTAAACTGGTGTGAATTAAAGTTCATTTTTGCTATAATTTGCAGTAATTTTTATTTCAGAATTTTTTAAATAATTAAATGTTAGATACATTTTATGAAAGAAACCGGAATCCAAGTCTTGATTTCAATTTTCTTTAGGAAAAATTAATTTAATTTCTCATTTATAACACAAAAATTTCTTACATCACAGTGATCAAACTAGAAGCATGAGCATATTGTTCTGTGTGATCTTTTCTATACATTTGAAAGCTTATTATTACACAGTCAGGTATATCAAACTGTGAAATATTAAACTGATCTTTTATGACAAAATTAAATTTTCTTGTTTGTTGAGGAACTGCTTTTTTTTTAATTGCAAACAATTAAAACTAATATGTGTGTTTTCATCTTTATACATATTTCTTTACTTGCATTAGATGTATTCGTTTCAAATTCTACAGTTGGCAACATAATTTCTAACCTCTGAATTACCATTTTTCCTGCAGCAGCAGAAACTTTATTATTAACTCCTTCATCATTCTTAGTTTGATAAAAATATAATATAGTGTTGACAGAAGAATTACATATCAATATATTTTATAGCCTCCTTTGAAAAAAAATTATATTATTATATCTGAGAAGCAAATATATATCTCAATGGATAAATTATTTCATTTTATCTATCAAAATGAACAGATTTTACTGGGTATTTGTTATCAACTCCACAAACATTCTTCATAGTAGTAGTAATACTAGGATTATTAATTACTTCAATTATTTGTCCATTTTTCATATTTCAGCTCAATAAAATTGAAGTGGGAAAATAATGGATGTTACCAAGGAGTATAAATTATTCATAACAAAAGCATAATAAGGAAAACGAATCCTTCACAAATAGGAATAGCAAAATCAAGTCTATTTTTATTAACATTTGCATATCCACTTGTTTGATCTGTAGAAGGAAATTTTTCTCTTTCGAAGCTTTCGACAGTTGTATATCCCATTTATATAGTAAAAAATATATAAATAAAAAATTAAAGATCCAGAAAATCAGGTATGTAGAATTAAATTACTCGTAAAATTTTTTTAGAAATTATAAAAAAAAATTGAGGCCGTATATAAAACAAATAAAAAGAATTGCGTTTAATTCGCCGATCCCGAAATATTGGCAAAAAAATTTCAGACGGTGGCCAAAGAAAATAACAATTTTATATCAATAGTCCTATTTGCATAAAAATTTTAGACCGTCCGTCAACACCAGAAGAAACTTCATTCTAATTAAATTAATTTTACTCATTATGAATATCCTATATCTAAGATAGAGGCATTAACAATTTATCTTGGTTAACATATTTCGTGAAAAAATGAACGTTTTTAATGTTAAGTATGGTTTCAGAGGTACCTATTGGTCAAAATTCTCATATAGGCTATACACAAGCAAAGTTTAATAATAATGAATTATTAGTTAAAATTCAAGAATATGAATTAACATAAGAACTTTCACATTTCTTTGAGGTAACTCACCATCACGACCACTGGGCAGGTGAGTATGAGTGGTTGGCGTGGCACAGAGTGCCAATGGACTGCGGCGAGTACACTAATGAACTGTAGCAACAATATGTGTTTGTGAGCGCGTGTGCACAAACACTATTATGCCAGCGAGGGATTTCCTGGCTGGAGGAGCACCACTGCCAAGGGAGCAAGCGGCAGTTCCCACCTGCCACTCGAGGAGAACAATCGTGCTTGTGTACTGTTTAGAAGTGCAAAATAAATCTGTACACACGCTTTGCGTACCATATTTTCATTGCCTTCCCCGCGGGCCCTCGTTCTGTAATAGCTTCAGTAGCTACAGTTTTGACCCCAACGTGATCAGGGCAAGCAAAAGTACCGGATTGATGGTACGCAACGCACGATAACACCGTGACGCTGGAGGTAGCAAGCCACTGTGCCAATCAGCCTGCCGCGACGGACTATAGTGAAGAGACAAACAACGTGTGCCTGTGAGCAGCGTCTCTTAAGTCTGCTTCGTATCGCGCGCTCCTATGCCTATCGCGCTAGAGAGCGAAGATAGCAGCGGCCATATAAAAGAGACTTCGCCCACGCCGCATTCCCATGGTCTGTGGCACTCGCAAGTAGAGGGAGCTACCAACTTCCGCAGCACATCTGTCATCCACGCTGCTCTGTCACAGTGTATCTCCGCTGGCCGATGCACTCTCAAGTGTGCTGCAGCAACACGATCAACCACGCCACCTACACACCCACGATCCATCGCATACCGAATCTGTCATCCGCGCCGTCTGGAACTGCCTTGAATCGTTGTGTAAGTGAGTAGACGCAGTACAGTGATTCTAGGATATATTGGTCCATCCGTATAAAGCTCCCACGAATCATCGCACCTGCTGCCTTGTTAGTTTTATTATCTGTCTTGGAACACAATAGTAGTCATGTCTGACCCTCCATCGTCAAATATCTCTGTCGATCTCTTCGTTGACCAGATCCCGCCTTTCTAGACCCCAAACTCAGATATGTGGTTCGAATAGGGGGAAAATCAGTTCGCACTTGTGGGGTTAACTTTGAAGAGATAATGATTAATTTTGTGACAGGCAATCTAGACTGTAAAGTGTGTGACATTATGTTCCATACTCCAGCCCTACACAAATACACTAAACTAAAAACAGAGCTTAATAAATGACTGAGAGACACAGGAAAATAAAACAAGACAGCTGCTATAAAATTAAAAAATTGGAGCTCGAACGCCCTCGCAGTTTCTACGGCACCTCCGAAACCTAGAATAGACAGTTGTCCCCGATCAGCTCCTCAAGTCGTTGTGGCTGGGGCACCTTCCACCACCGACGTAAACGATCCTGGCAATCCATTTAACTTCCACCCTTGGCTCTCTCGCTGACCTCGCAGATGCCATTGCGGAAGCCAATCCGAAGCGGCAAGTGTCAGAATCCACCTAATTTAAGGACATGTTTGAGAAAATGTTGATGCTAATGACTTCCAAAATTGGTGAAGTGGCAATAGCATTACTTCAGGAGATCATGGCAGTTGCAGCTTACCGTAATCTACACGAATACCAGCTCAATGCTCGTACAATTCCAGACAGATATCCAAATCCACACATTCAGGACTTCTCCCACATGCTCCATGGAAAGACTATATTTTATGTTATTGGCCTTGTCAGGGCCTACAGCCAAATACCTGTTACCGAGGCAGATATGTACAAGACGGCAATCACTGTGGATTTCGGACTCTATGAATTTCTCTTCATGTCATTTGGACATCGTAATGCCACACAGTCATTTCAGAGATTCGTCGATAAAGTTCTCATGGGCCTAGACTCTTGTGTATCCTACCTTGACGACATCCTAAAGCGGAACATGAGTAGCAACTGGGGGAGCTCTTCAAATGCCTCAGTTTGTACAATATATTTGTCAGCTGTTCTAAGTGTGTCTTCAGGTAACCACAAGTAACATTCTTAGGGCACAGTGTCTCCATTGATGGCATTAAGAATATCCCAAGAGATAGTAGATGCTGTCCTGCACTGCAGCATGCCAACAACTGCGAAACAGCTGCGTAAATTTACTAGCATGCTCAATTTCTATAGTCGCGTCATCTCAAATGTTGCTGACATCACAGACTCCCTTGCACGAGCTTATCAAAGGCAGCATGGAGGACTTTGCTATACAGACATGGACACCCACAAGTGAAAGTCATCTGAAGACTGCAATACCAGTCTTGCAAAAGCTGCTCTTCTGGCTCATCCCATACCGATGGCATCCTTAGAGATAATATTGGATGCCTCGGACTTCACAATCGGGGTAGTGCTCCAGCAGCATGTGCAAGGGGGTTGGCAGCCATTAGCCTTCTTCTCGGAGAAGCTCAGTTCTGCTCAACAGAGATATAGGGCTTATGATCAGGAGCTTCTCACCATATATTCTGGAATTCACTAGTTTTTCCAACATGGTCGAGGGGAGAGAATCTGTTTTTTTTTCCAGACCACAAGCCCCTCATTTTCGTAATTTGACAAAACCCAGAAAGGTGATCATCCCGTCAGTCCTACCACTTGGAATTCATTAGCCAATTCACGACCTATATTCAGGATATTGCAGGTTCAGCAAAAGATATCACTGACGCCTTTTCGAGGGTTGATGCTGTACATGCTACCCTCGATTACCAGTCTCTTGTTGTTGCATCACAGAGTGTGGACGAAGAATTAAAGCAGTTCCTGCAGAGGATTCTGGCCTGCCACTTAGGAAGTTACACTTGCAATAGTCGTCATTCGAGGTCAACTGCGATGTCTCCACACCAACTGCGAGACCTTTTATTACTGCGCTATTTTGATGGACACCCTTCAATGTGGACCATCAGTTGGTGTACAAAGGCATCAAAGCTACTACAAGGTTAGACACTCAACGCATTGTATGGCTGTCAATTAAACCTGACTGCCGGCGATGGGCATGTTTCTGCCTCCAATGTCAGCATAAAAAAATTTATCAATATATCTCAACATCAGTGGGCTTTCTCGTCACCTTCTGCTCGTTCAGACCATGTCCATGTCGACCTAGTGGGTCCTATGCCAGTTTCGCAGGGCTTCTGCTATTGTATGACGATCATCGACCGCTTCACCAGATGGCCAGAAACAGTGCCTGTGGAGAACATCGAAACGTTAATGGTGGTCCTAGTATTCAACACCAATTGGATAGCTCGCATTGGCGCACCACTACAGATATTCACTTATCAGGGTAGGCAGTTCGAGTCTACACTTTTCAGGGGCCTTAGTGACCTGGAAGTCATGACTTGCCTGAGGATCACAGAATTCCATCCTGCTGCTATTGGCATGGTTAAGCTCATGCATAGGCAGCTCAAGGCACCCACATATTACCACATCACAGAGCACTGGGTAGACATTTTTCCTACCATACTCCTGGAAATCATAGTAGCCTAGAGAGAACACATGAATGCAACTTCTGCTGACATGGTATGTGGGCAAGTCCTGTAGCTTCCCGGAGATTTCCTGGTAGATTACCCCAGTTCTCAACATATAGATGCCACATATCTTATCAAAGAACTACAGCATCACTTCAGTGATCTCCGACCTGTTAGTGGCTCTCGGCATCATGTACGTAAGCCATTTGTCTTCAATTACCTAGTAATAAAGACAGAATTCTTCATCCGTCGCGTGGTGCGAAGTTGATGTCTTTAGCATCTGTATAAAGGCACCATCCCATTGCTACATCGGACATCTAAGACTGCAGCCCTCCAGATGAATGGCCACCAGGCCACAGATTCAATCGATCGCCTCAAGCTGGCGTACACCACAAATGAAGATAAGGCCGATGATCTGGCCACACCAATCTGGACACAGAACTGGGGCCACCTTCACCTCCCCAAGTCACCAACAGGAAACCCTTGCCTTTTCCGCAACCTGTATGTTCTAGACGCCGCGTCCGCTTTCCCGACCGCCTTCAGGGTGGTTTTTCGTAATGTGGATTCATCACTGGCAGGAAGGTGATGTGGTAGCATACCACCACAACCACTGGGCAGGTGAGTGTAAGTGGTTGGTGCGACACAAAGTGCTAATGAACTATGGCGTCAACCTGTGTGTGTGTGCATGTGTATGCACAAGCACCATTAAGCAATCGGGGGATTCCCTGGCCCGAGTTGCGCCACAGTCAAGAGAGCAGGTGTCATTTTCTACCTGCCACTCAATCAGAACTGTCGTACATGTGTACTGCTTAGAAGTGGAAAAAAATTTCACTCACAATGTGTACCATGTTTTGATTGTCTCCCTCGCTTGCCCTCGCGCTAAAGTAGCTCACTGAGTAGCTACATTGTTAATAAAAAGTAAACAAGATCATCTTAAAAATAATTACACCAATGAAGACTGCGATAATTGTAGAGAAATAGGTTTATTAAGAAATGTAATATGTTCGAAATATAATTAAAGTAAAAAAGTTAATATAAATAAAATATTCCAATGTAAAAATATAAATAAACCAATTTATGAATAAATATCTAACATGACCATCATCTCGCTCACAATCAAGCTCACCAGATAGAATATATTCACCACAAACGCCAGAACCTCGTGAAGGAATAAAACAATATAATAATATATCAAAAAATATGTGGGATGAGTGATGTGAGAAAATTAGTTAATCTATTATAAGTTATTCACTGCGAAGGAAATTCTAACAATACTATGAAGTTAATAATCCTTAAGTAATTTCATGTTCAATACATCTTTTAAAAGTAATCCCACGTTATTTCTGGAATTGAAAACACCATAGCAAAGGAATAATAAATTGGGAATGAAATTTTTTTATTTTTTCCCGGGGTGCATTTACCTGGTTATTATTGTGGTCCATTTACAAAATTAGGTGAAAGTTTAGAACACAGTGATAGGAATAAATAATTTAGATGAGGCATGTAAAAGTCACGATATTGCTAATACTGAACATAAATATATGTAATCTAAGACATGTGGCTGATAAAAATTGACAAGCTAAAGTAATAATGTTAAATAAAGATACACCAAATGGCGAAAAAATAGCTTCTGCTTTGGTTTCTGGAAGTATGTTTACTAAAAGAAAATTGAGTTAAGGAATTAAAATTAATTGATTACAAAATACATGGCAGTTGGTGTTTGTTTGATACACATGAACTATTTTTATGTAAATGAAATTTAAGAAGATAAAATTCTATATTCCAGTTAATCAATTAATATATTTAGATATATATTATTTAACTAAAAATAAAATTGAGAAAATATAAAATAAAATAAAGAAGGAAAGAAGTTTTCATTAACATTATCAATACCAACAATTTAAAAAAAATGTTAAAAGAAAAACTGTGAGTCTATTAATTAATAAATTTGAAATCTTGTTTCAATAGCTATGTTTTAATAACTATATTAAATCATTATATTTAAAAAATTTGTTAATCTTCAAAATATACTAAAAATTTATCATAAAAAAACATAACATTGAATGTAATGAAAAATTGATAATTTAGAAAAATGCGGTTTTAATACGAATTAATGTATTATATTACTAACAATAAATTTAGTAATGAACTTACAAATAAAAAAAACAAAAAGTCATACAAAAATATTTTCATATATATTTTTCACACAAAATAATTGAACTAAGAAATAGAGTAAGCGATATTAAAGAAAAATCACATTAATTCAACCAAATATTAATAATTGTAGTACACAACCACAAAATTTATTATTTTATATATATTTCTATAGAAATTCATTATTTTACAAACTTGATGCTATTCGCCTCCCTGTGATATGAGGTACAGAGAGGGTCATAGGGTAAGAGTTACTTTTACCAGTCACAGACTATTGGTGCCTTGGGTGTTGAGGGGTAGGACAATAATTTAGTCACTTGGTGTTTCAATTGGCTGGGTTATATTGTCTTGAATATTATACACATATATAACACCGAGATGTGGTACCTTGCGAGTTGAGGGCCTTAAGGGGTAATTTATGTACTCATGCTAACTGTTGCTGATGTCTTGGGGGGGGGATGCTAGGCAACGGGGAGGTTTCATTGAACGACGATGCTGATACTTAGCTATACTTGTAATTCTGGGTGTTCCGGCGGTAGGTTGAGGTCTGGTACGTAGCGCAGCTTTTCACAGGCCCTGGCTTCGGTGACGACTCTCCACGACTGCTGGTCCGGGTTCTCTTCTCGACGGACGACTCCACAACATGCCTCTTCCGGTGACCTCACGATCCGACTGACTCTCGCGAACTTCTGATCCGACTGACCTACATCCCTGACTGACTCTGCCGGGGTCCATTCCCCTGCCTCGACTGACTGTTGTGACACAACTGACTGACTGATCCCCTCTCGGTGTCGTACGACTAAGTGTCTTCGCATCCAGGCTTGGTGCTCCTGGCGAGTTCCCACTTGTCTGCCTCCTTGTGGCGTGGCCTCCACACAACTGACTCTACATCAGTGAATCTGCTGGGGTCCGATCTCCGGCTTCGGCTTACTGACTGACTCGATTGACTCCTACATCACTGACCCGACTGCCGCCTCTCGGCGCGGGGATACAACAACTGAGTGACCTCTGCCTTGTGGTGAGGCCACTGAACAACTCACCCCCTCCTCTACCTGTCGGGCCTACTTAACGCTATCTCTCGGCATCCTCCACGTGTCAACTCCGCCAGAATTTTTCCACACGTCTCCTCCATATTTCAGGACTCTTAACTCCTCTCCCGGCGAAACCCCAGATCCTCACAAGTGTCTCGTTGGGGGGGGGTCGGGGGATTAGGGCCTAACTGCCAAACACTGTCAGCCCTTCTCCCGCGGCTAACCAGCGTTGTGTCGGCGAAAATCGAGCTTACCTCGGCGTTTCTTCGGTGTGTGTCCATTTTCTCATGCATTTTGCTAGGAGAGGGGGGAGGACCTTCCTCGGTGTGTCGATGATTTGACAGCTTAACTCGGCATAACCTTGGCACATGTAACTGCTTATCTGCCCTCGGGCCGATCTGGCCTGGCAGCACCTGTCCCGCAGCGCATGTCTACTGAAGGCACTCGCGGGGGTTAAGATCGGTGGGGGGGGGGCAGCAGCACTTCTAATACTAACAATGCGGCACGCGTTAATTCCCTCCTGGCTGGTGTGATTCTGACACACCTGTGCCAAGACGTCAGTGTGTGGTTGGGCGTCTGTCTTGCCTCCCTGTGGTGGCTTTTCCATGCGTGGACGTTTGCCATGGCGCAGCGCAGCATGTTTGTCACAGGGACAGCTTATCTCTTTCCCCTTACCTCTTCCTTCCTTATCATCCTTCGCATCCCGCTGGCCAGGCGGGCCAATGTAATATCTTCATGATTTTATGAAATTTTTTAGTATATTTTAATTTAACTTCTAATATATAACGTCCAGATTCATTTGACACAGCTTTCATTTTTCTTCTGTTTTCTCTATATGTAATTTTTCTGTGATAAATTCTGTAACTCATTTAAACACACCATATGGTAAATATTCGGACATTATCAAACCATATAAATTATTTGCATATAAATACTTTAAATAATTGGACATTATATTTATATTTTAAACATTTATGTATTTATTATTTCGTTTCACATATATTTTACAAAATTGTGATATTCCAACTCGAATACCTTGTTCCAAATATAAAATCATATCATATTCTTCTAATAAATACTCGTATTATTCGATTTTAGTACACTTTAATTGCATCCCATTATAAACCTGGTACTGTATATTACCAAGAAGGATCTAATTTATATGCTTCTAAATAAACATTTCTAAAATTTTCAATTATATAAAATAAAATAAGTACATCAGTTTATTGTATAATACTATATATTTTTCTAAATTTTCGTGTTACATTTTTTTAACACCTTTTTAGCATGTTTTTAATATTCATATGCTATACTTGTTTTATTTAATATCGAATAGAATTAATTTTTGTTAGTAATTTCGTTTTTTTTATTTTTTATTTTGAACTCATATTCATGTAATATGGATAAAAACATTTTTAAATTATTACATGTAATTGCTAATTTTAAATATTAAGGTGTCTCTCAAAATCACTTTTTTATGATTTTGACTTAATGTATCAGTACTTGAACCAAAAAATGTAAATGTATTTAAAAATCTTATTTCTAAAAAATCTTCAAATTTTTATTGAATTAAATTTATTTTTCTTTGTTAGTAGAAATTATTTTTATATCATCTGTTTTATCTTCACATTCTTTTATATAAACAAATGTGCATTATATACTGATAAATTACGAATATAAACAAATATGCATTATATACTGATAAATTACGAATATAAACAAATGTGCATTATATACTGATAAATTACGAATATAAACAAATGTGCATTATATACTGATAAATTACGAATATAAACTGGTACAACTGACGGAATTCCATCATTTAAATTACAATAAGAATGACCAGCGCCTAGATATATTCCTGTTAAATTATCATGATATTTAATACCATTAATATTATCCATGGGAAAATATGTAGCCGTTTTAGTTCTAACTCTTCCTTAGTTATTTTTTTTTAATTTTAACTTTTTATCATAATTTTTTAATTTCCTTATATATTTTTCTAATATTTAAATAAAAACTTGATGTGCATCTTCACCAACATATTCTATTTTTTTATATAAAATGAATTACTACATAAAACATAAAGATAGAATATTTCTTGTTAATGTTTTTAATATTTCATTATACATGATTTTTTCGGATTTGATTCACAAGTACACATATTTTTTAATAAACATTCAAAATCAGCAAAAATAACAAAATTAACATCCAATGAATGGTTACACTTTTTAAATTATAATTTTCTCCATTTTAGGCATTTATATTTTAACAGCTTCATTTTTAGAACAAAATGCATAATGTGCATTAAATTTTTCTGTAGGATTGTGTATTCTTAATCACCTATCAAAAGGAAATATTTTCCATTTTGTGTACAAAGTTGTGATAAATGTAATTTTTATAATAAAATTAATATATTTATACTAGTGTATTCTACTGTGAAATATAATAAATTTAAGTATTACTTTTTTAAATTTCTTAGTTGTAATGGATAAATTTCAAATATTTAATTAAAAGATAAAACTTTAACATAAGAATTAACTAAGTTCTTAAATGTCCATATATCATAAATTTTCATATGCATTACTAAATGATCAAATATTTAATCTAGTTCTAAATCTATATTGTTATATTAAAAAATATGTATTAATCTTTATTCGATGAATATAAAGATGGTTTTGTAGACTAAATAAAATATTTTTCATTATTATTTTTGACATTGATAAAGGCTTCTTAATTTTTAATTTTTTCATGTAATTCAATGTAAGATGATTCTTTTAAAGATATATATTAATTTGTACAAAATTTAAATAGTTTATTATAGCACATAATTTCCACTTAACATTTTTAGCTTCAAAATTGAATATTTTTGTTAGGATTTATTGGAACCATTCTTAAAATATGTTATCTAGATATTTGACATTTTTAATATGTTATCTGTAGTTATATAACAAAAATCTCTATTATCCCCTTATTTTATGTTCAAATGTAGCATTTGTAATTAGATTTTTTTTTAATTTTCTCATATGAGGTATGTTTAATTTTGAAATATAATTATTTCTTTTTATAATAACTTGTGTAGTTCATGTTTACATTAGGTAATTTATGAACATCATTTTCTGTATAAATATTTGTATTCCAGATATAAAAGCTGTTGGTTGTCTTTTAATTTTTCATTACGTTTTCTTTTAATAATATCATTAAATTTTTAATTTTTAATGTTTGAAAACGAAATATTAAATGTTTTGTATTTTTTCTTTAAAAAAAGTCTCTTTAACAAAATTACCAATTTTGTATTTTTAATATAAAGTTGCGAAATTTTGTAATTTTTTGTTTTAATATTTTCAAATTTTTTTGGATAATTTTCTGTTTATATTGTATCTTTTATTGAGTATTTTAATTTACTTATTGAATTTTTTAATTATGTAAAAAATCGGATTATATTTATTGCAATAAATTTCTGTAATATATGACTTGGCAAAAATTTAATTAAATCAGAATTTGTGATATAATAAGAAAATCCTTTATAATTATAATTTTTACAAACATTTTTTTTTCTCATATTGAATATTCATTTCTTCATATTAACCAATATTTTACAGATTTGAATTAAAATCTCAATTAGCTCCTTAAGTCCATTTCTTTATATCAATAACCTACTCTTGTATTTTTGTTCATAAGTCTTTATTTTGTTTCATATACTTCAAAAAAAAAATTTTTATGCACCATGAGTACTAAGAATACCCCAAAATTGAAGGTCTAAAATATCAAAACCAAACAACATACAACCTTGGTTGACCCATCAAATGAAGCGTGGAACTGTGAAGTTTGTTTACCATATCTTCGTAAATGTTCAAAGTGAGCACCACGAGCGGCCCGCATGACATCTACGCGATAACCAAACTCGTTCCACAGTCTTGTCAGCATGTCCGGTGCTACGGTTTGGATGGCGTCCGTAATTCTCGTTTTGAGGTCGTCAATGTTGGCTGGCAATGGTGGACGAAACACTTGATCCTTTATGTACCCCCAAAGAGAAAAAATGCACGGGGTAAGATCCGGGCTTCCTGGGGGCCAGTGATGAAGAGCCTGGTCACCAGCTGCTCCTCGAGCAATCCAGCGTTGCGGCAATGTCTCGTTCAGGTATCCGCGAACAGCTAGATGCCAATGGGATGGTGCACCATCCTGCTGGAAAATGAAGTCCCCAGCCGCCTATTCTAACTGAGGAAACATCCACTCTGTAAGCATGTCCAAACAAAAGATTCCAGTAACAGTGGGCTCGTGAAAAAAGAAAGGGCGGAAAACAGTGTCTTTGTATACAGCGCAAAACACGTTCACTTAGGGGGAAGTGCGCTCGTGTTTGGTGGTTTCATGTAGAGGCTCCTGACCCCATATCCACACGTTGTGCCGGTTCACCTTACAATTTGTATGGAACGTAGTTTCATCGCTAAAAACCAGCTTATACATGAAGGCATCGTCTACCTCGTTCTGGGCAAGAACGCGCAGATATCACGTCTCAGATCTTTATACCTTTCGGTAAGAGCCTGTACAAGCTATAACCTGTATGGCTATTACAGCAATCGCAACGCTGTCCATACCGTCGATTGAGGGACTTGCATTTCCCGACTAGCTTGTCGAGTTGATTTTCTCGGGCAGCGAACAAACGCTTGTTGAATCTGTTGCACATTCTCTTCGGACACATGTGGCCATCCGGAACTTTTGCCTTTGTGTCACGGAACTGACGAAACCAACGTATGATACTCCACCTATTGGGAGGACGACGTCCGTATTTGCGACGGAATTTACGTTGTACAGTCGTAACCGATTCACATTTAGCAAACTGAATAACACAAAACGCCTTCGCTGATATTATCTTCACCTTACCCTCAATGGAGTGGGCAGTGCTTCTTCACAGAACTACTCTTACCAGGACAGATCCGGGGATATTCTCCCCACCAGACACCTTGTGATGCTGGTTGTTCTCGCCTGATCACACTCACTTCCTCTCAGCCCACAACACAACTTCAACATAGACGATGCTTGAAGCTTCCTGGACTGCCATATCACTAGTACTTTCCCGTAAAAATCGCTTCACAACTCGTGCCCCGGAGTTCCTTCCTTTTTACAGAAGCATATGAGTATATCTTAAAATAACTGTTAGTCCTATATTTTCCGAAGGCAACTTCCCCATAAGCGCGATAACACTCAACTATATATTAAATCACATTCCGTCATCGATAGCAAATCACAATCTCTTCCATGGATGTTGTAAGGAACAGCAATACAAGATCATTTAGTGGTAGCGAAACTAAACGCCTAGGCTCCTTCGGACAGCAACACGCACTGCAACTTCGGTTGGAAAGTAGTATAGCAATCAGGCGAAGCACTATCTGAATCGCATTTCTTCGTTCGGCAAAACAGTAGCCAATGTGTTAACTCAACTTGTCGCCTCCCAGTACACAGACTGGAATGCAAGAATCACAAATACAAGTATGGCAGGATGTTATTACAGCCAAAAATAGGCATACCTGAAGTAATGGAGACAGAAAGAAAATGAACAAATTTAACAAAAACAATCNCTCAAGGTGTTATTACAGCCAAAAATAGGCATACCTGAAGTAATGGAGACAGAAAGAAAATGAACAAATTTAACAAAAACAATCTGCTACATCATTAAAAAAAAATGTTTTTAATAATACAACTTATAGTACTTTATTTAATAATGTGAATTATAAATTTTATTATATTACCTGTCTCCATGCTACGTGTGGTCCAACAGTGCATCCTGCAAGTGTCGGACCCATGCAGTACATGCTTGGCATGGTTAAATATTTTTTGTTTTCTATATGCCTACTATCATGCCCTGTGCCTGTACCCACTTATGAGCCCTGAATGTATATGGCACCGATCGCGGTGCATATTGGGTTAGTGGTGCATGTCCAGCATCAAGTGTTTAGTGCGTGTGCAGGTTCGCGACTCGGTAAATCTTTGCACTTTTTGTTCCTCCTTCTTCTATGATCTTTGACCTTCAGAAACCCTTTTCTTCGCGCATGCGCCGATCCGACTTAGCTGTTGGCCAGGACCAAACTGGGTCATGTTGGTCAAATATTCACTTTTCATCGGATGTCTGCTGGAGAAAGGAGGTAGACGGTGTGTGGTTACTTAGTGGTTTCTGCTTTGTGTATGAAGGTCTGACTCCCCCATATTCTTTCGTGGTGACGACGAGTGTGTTTAGTTTCTAGTGGCTTAATAGCTTTTATTTTTAATTGTAATTAGGTTCCACCTTCGAAAATGATAAAAATATTTTGCTGCTTTCTTAATGTCATGTATAGGGCGTAATAAGCGTAGGAATATATTTAATTTATAATTTTCTTTTAAATTTCTCGTGATTTATGACGTTGAACGGGGACGGCATGTGGCTCAACACTTCAACTTGTGTCTCCCTTCTGTATGTCTGTTCCGTCGGTGAATTGAGTCGTCAATTTAATGAGTATTCATAACCAAACATGTGTCTAATGATTTCCATGTATGGATTCCCGTAGATGTTAACTGGTCGCACTTAGCTAATTAATTTTGTATCTTCAATAGTTTATTTTGAGTAAAGGAAGCTTTCTACTATGGAGTTAAGATAATGATTGTGTGTTAAATCTGAATGCCAGGTTGAAGGAAAGGACTTTTCCCTCGGACTTTAAATGACTAGGGTTAATGCAAAGAAATTTACTGTAATCATCAGCCAATTCATTTTTGAAATTTTGTTAAAACAGCATATATATTTTGTTCATTGGCATTTCTTGGTCTTGTACATGCCACAGCATAATTTAGTGTGTGATCTAATATTGTAAAGGAATTTCATATATTTTCATGTGTAGTGCATTCGATTGCATGTACACTTCGGTGCTTTACTACAGCACTTTCCTTGTATTATTGACGTTAAAAATGCAGGATTGGTATTCTAATTGCAGCGTGTATTCTTTTTGCTCATTCTACATTTTTTAAGTTTTCATACCATGCACACCTTTCATTTAAAGGTCAACACTGGTGGGCCCTGTAGGCTGCGAGTCCCATCTGCAAGTTACTGTTGAATGGTATTTAGGGTTGGAGCCACGCAATTTGTTCTTGCATGCTTAGGAGGGTCAATATTTGTAACATAGTTATAAAATGATGTATCTTTTATTCTTGGTTGTATTTGTCTTTGCAAAAACATTGAATTGTAAGGCCACATCACAAAATGTCTTGTCAATTTTCCAGTATATATTTCTTTTCAACAGTTTTGTGTTTCCTTCCTGTATATTCTAAAATTTCTAAGTAGATTTGATACATTAAGACTGCGTAGATCTGCTTTATCACTAATCGCGGTTTCTATTTGTTTCATGCACAGCTCAATGAGTGCCGGATTTGTGTATAAATTAAAACGAGACGAGTTGCTAGAGATTCTCAAAGACAATGGGGAGGACAACTAATAGTTATCGTGGCTGAATTACTCTGGCAGGCTGTTGTTTTTCTGCAACCGTCTGGATTAGTCGAGCCAGTCTACCAGGAAGATGACAGTATCGGTGAGTTTCACTTACAACTCACAGGTAGTAATGAAAAAATTGTTTTGAGTTTCATCCGACAGTGTCTGTACTCAACGGAACTCACTCAGCTGTTTTAATTCAAAATTTCCGTGCAGAAGGTGGTAGACCTACTATACAAGGTGGTAGACCAACTTCCCTTCCCTACAGGAAGGGAAGTTGCCAGTGATGTTATTTTACAGTAGTCACACATAGGTAATTTACCTTCCTAAACTTCGCCTACTATGAGTGTATGCCACCATCCAAACCTAGTGTCGACGAGCCACACCCGGTGTGGCTCGCTGATGTGATGTATGCTCTGACAGCATTGCCATCCTGAACTTGCCACGTGTGGTGGGGCGCAGCGTCTACAATCCTCCCCTTCTCTCTCCCTCCCAGCCAGTGCAGAACCTGGTGGCACTGTGTGATGTGTTTTGAAATGAACCTATCATCTTGCATGGAAGCATTCTGTGCTTCGAGAGAGTTTGTTACCAGTATGTATAAAAACACATTTTTCTGAATTGAAGAACCAGAGATCCAGAGACTTCGGAAGGGGATGCCCCTCGTCACATAGTGGAGGAACGATAATGGAAATACACTGAGGGGACAAATGTCATGGGATACCTCCAAATATCGTGTCGGACCTCCTTTTGCCCGGCGAACTGCAGCAAATTGACATGGCATGGACTTAACAAGTCGCTGGAAGTCCCCGACAGAAATATTGAGCCTTACTGACTCTATAGACGTCCATAATTGCGAAAGTGATGCCGGTGCAGGAGTTTGTGCATGAACTGGCTTCTCGGTTATGTCCCAGGATATGTTCGATGGGATTCATGTCGGGCGAGCTTGGTGGCCAAATCATTCGCTGGAATTGTCCAGAATGTTCTTCAAACCAATCGCGAACAGTTGTGGCCCGGTGACATGGCGCATTGTCATCCATAAAAATGCCATCGTTGTTTGGGCACATGAAGTCCATGAATGGCTGCAAGTGGTCTCCAAGTAGCTGAACATAACCCTTTCCAGTCAATGATCGGTTCAGTTGGACCAGAGGACCCAGTCCATTCCATGTAAAAACAGCCNCCAGCCCACACCATTATGGAGCTGCCACCAGCTTGCACAGTTTCTTGTTGACAACTTGGGTCCATGGATTCGTGGGGTCTGCGTCACACTCGAACCCTACCGTCAGCTCTTACCAACTGAAATCGGGACTCATCTGACCAAGCCACAGTTTTACAGTCATCTAGGGTCCAACCGATATGGTCACGAACCCAGGAGAGGCGCTGCAGGCGATGTCGTGCTGTTAGTAAAGGCACTCGAGTCGGTCTTCTGCTGGCATAGCCCAGTACAGCCAAAGTTCACCGCACTGTCCTAATGGACACGTCCGTCGTACATCCCACATTGATTACTGCGGTTATTTCATGCAGTGTTGCTTGTCTGTTAACATTGACCATTCTGCGCACACGCCGTTGGTCTCAGTCATTAAGTTCAGGCGGTCAGCCACTGCGTTGTCCATGGTGGGAGGTTATGCCTGAAATTAGGTATTCTCGGCACACTCTTGACACTGTGGATTTCGCAATGTGGAATTCCCTAACAGTTTCCGAAATGGAATGTCCTATGTGTCTAGCTCCAACTACCATTCCGCGTTCAAAGTCTGTTAATTCCCGTTGTGCGGCCATAATCACATCAGAAACCTTTTCACATGAATCACTTGACTACAAATTAAAGCCCAACCAATTCACTGCCCATTTATACATTTTGTATGCGATACTACTGCCATCTGTATATTTGCATATTGCTATCCCATGAATTTTGTCACCTCAGTGTAGTTACATATATAAATTTGTTTTTAATGAAAAATTTTATTTCTAATGGTTTTGAAATATGTTAATGTTTTGGGTTTATTTCGCTATTGTTAGAGTTCTTATCAAATTTCACAGATAATGTTTTTACATACAAATAATAGTATAAACATTTTTTGGTTAAAATGTGTTTCCATTTAAATTATAATGATTTTTGGAGAAAAAACTATTCTAGTGGTGTTATCCTTCACACACCACATATTTAAAATAGTTTCAGTTGTGATTTCATCTCCTCTTGACGGTATTGTTAAGTGTCGCATTTTCGTCTACAAAAAAAAATATATTAATAGGTTTGACTGACAGCTTAAACCTTAAGGGGCGGAAGGACATTGTATCTAGTGCAAGCTTATATTGCCATATGTTGCATGTAAACAGAAAGTCGCGCCACTCTGCTCCTGTCAGTGTGGGCAAAGTAAAATTGGCCAACAATTATTGTGTTTTTTCTGACAGGTTTTTCTTTTTGTGGAGATGTGTGTAATATAGTTTGTAAGTTCAATCTCTAATTCGAAAAAATAAAAATGCCTTCAGCTGGTGAGAGTGCCATGAGGATGCCATGGGTTCAATGTTCGACGAAAGAGTCGCTTCAGTTCGTGTAGAATAGCTTCAGTTTGTGTAGAAGGAATCTCGTCAGCAGGGAACCATTATTCATTGTAGGGTGCAAAGAACAGCGATCAGCACTGCAGTTGGCATCAGCAAGATATCAGTAGTTAGTATCAGCCCATTGAAGCAGGGCCCTATTTTAAAAAAAGGGGTGCAGGTGTTCATGCATGCATTAGCGAAAAATAAAAAGCTGCTTTAGTATGTTTTTTTCCTGATGTAGATTTGTATACAATAATTTAGGGAAAAATGTGGGGAAAATACTGAACAATGGTACTCAACAGAGAAACACACATGGGTCATCGACAATGGTTGAAGTGAATGCGACGGTTATATTTGTAGTAGATATTGTGTTGTCCAAAGAGAAAGAAAGGTATTATTTTGCTTTTGTTACGAGTTGTGATCAGGCCAAAGCTGACTGTCCAGCCTGATCACACCTTCACATACTTATTCAGGACATGGACCGTGATTGCTGAAATTAGTTATGAAATAGCAAACATCAGGAAACCCCTCCTCCAGCCAGTAAATGGGAACAAGGCAGCCGATATAGGGAAACACAGCCCATAGGTGGTGTCTTTTTGATGTCGGGCCATTGGAATGAGAAGACTATTGAATATGGGTGTGTCTGGGTGTTGACATCCTGCTACTTAATCAACCTGCAGAATCATAAATAAGGTGGGGACTCTCCAATTAGACTTTATTCCGAAGGTGGCTGGTTAAAAATTTATAATTTAATATAAATTATGATTTCAATATATTTATATAGCTCCCCCTGTGCATATCCAATCATGTATATACTGAAATAATATTGTACAAACTTAATGTTAAATAAACTTTTTTATATAGTGTTCACTACGTAACTCTTTTCAATAACTTGCTATTCCTCTATAGGATTGTTAACATATGATGAAGAATCATAAAACATATCATAAAACTTTGTAAGTACATTGTGGTACTATTGAATGACATACTTGCGCCGCATCCAGGACACACATGTCAAGATCCTCCAGCAGCATCCCGGTGCGACGTGGTGCCTTTTTGTGCCAAAACGGGCACGTGAACACATGATAAAACACACCCACAGTAGTAATTTTGCTGGCCATCCTGGGGCAACCCAGACGGCCAGGAATCTTCACCTGTATTTCCACTGGCCAGGAGCAAGAAGTGACATACGCAGGTACGTGAAGGAATGTGTCCCCTGACACCACTTCAAAGCTGAAAAGCAGACAGGGCGACCCAACAGCAACCCAGGGTGCCGAAGGAGCCATTCGAGACTGTGTCCTTAGATCTGATGGGCCCCCTATACTTGCATTTCCACAGGGAATAAGTTCATCCTAGTCGTGAGTGATGGCTTTCTAGATGGACCGAAGCCTTCCCAGTCATCAGCGAATGGGCAAGCACCATTGCATGGATACTGGAAACAGAGTTCTACCCCCACTGGGGGTACCCATAATCACTGCTCACCGACAATGGTACCCAGTTCACTGGAAGGTACTGGCATGAGCTGTGCACTCGGTGGGAGGTAAGCCACCATACAACCACATTATACCACCCAAGGTCATACCCCACCAAAAGAAGGAATCAAGACCTCAAGACACAGTTACGCCTGAGAGTGGGGAAGGACCACACCAGCTGGGCAGAACATTTACTTGCCACCTAATTCACAATAAGGTGACGGGTGAATCTAGCAACAGGGCAGACTCCAGCAGCGATCCTGCAGGGTCGCGAACTCATGCTACTCGGAGAATTTGCCGCATACCAGACAGAGATCACGGGAAAACCAGAAGTCGGGACAGCCATAAAACAGCACAGGTAAGCAGAGTTAGTAGCAGCTCATGGAAATCAAGACTGCTACATCGATTAATTAATTCCTGCCACCACACCAGCACGACGGTTGGCACCTGGCCAACTGTTCTATATCAGGGAACACTAATTATCCAGCGGTGCGAAGAACTTCTGCGTCGGGTTCGCCCAAAATTGGAGTGGACCACATTCGATGGTGGAGCCGCTAGGATACATCACATAACTCAAGAGGGTGAGCAACAGGAGGAGGGCCACCATCCACCATGATGACCTCCGATTGGCGAGCACCAGGAAACCAGCACACCAATAACCGTCAGAAGCGAAGTTAGGATACAAAGACTTGGCAGCGATGGGAAAATTCTCCGGCGCCTCTTCTCCACCACAATGACCGGTGTCTCGTTGCCCACAAGGGATGTGGAGGAGGAAGAAGTACCCGAGGAAGGATCACCGCCTTCAAACACAACAACCAACACCGTATGAATTACTGCAGGCCTGGAAGGGTCACTCTGCAGCATCGTGACGCCCGGCATCACAGCACTGGTCACCAGGAATGCCACCGATGGCGAGTCGCCAGAGACACCTGTGGGACAGAGCTCCCCACAGGACAGCTCTCTCAATGGCTCCACTGTGGCGCCCTCAGCAGTACCACCAGCCAGGGACCTCAGATAGGAGGACGGTGGACAAAGTGATGGGAGGAGCATAACAGGGTTTTACAGCCCTTCACTGGCACCCTCTCCTTCCCCATCGCCAACACCCACATCATGCCGAAGTCCACACCGCAGCAGCAAGAGCAGCAAAGAGGAGTCAGAGTAGGAGGGGTCCAACACCTCTCTCCGGCGCTCCAAATGGCAGTGCCACCTGATCCACCCACCAGGCATCACATGTAGTGGGTACACCCCCTGCCATCACATGCATCCCACAGGTATTCAGCCTCACCGGGGTCAGCACCCTGACCTCCCAGCAGCAACCAGAGTCAGCTCCCAGAGGTATGGGACTTATGCACTGGGGCCACAAGGACATTTGAAGACCCCCANCCAACACCTCTCTCCGGCGCTCCAAATGGCAGTGCCACCTGATCCACCCACCAGGCATCACATGTAGTGGGTACACCCCCTGCCATCACATGCATCCCACAGGTCTTCAGCCTCACCGGGGTCAGCACCCTGACCTCCCAGCAGCAACCAGAGTCAGCTCCCAGAGGTATGGGACTTATGCACTGGGGCCACAAGGAAATTTGAAGACCCCCACTGCCTGTTGCGCCTGACGGCATGATGGGACACATGGNCACTGGGGCCACAAGGACATTTGAAGACCCCCACTGCCTGTTGCGCCTGACGGCATGATGGGACACATGGGGGACTACGTGCTCAAGTGGTCATCAGAGGTGGGGCCATTTGACGAGAAACAGGCATCCACGAGCTCCTTGTGCCCACTCTGACCGCCACAGTCACATCAACTACACCAGCTACACTGGGCCGCACCAGCAACATCAGGCCAAAAAAAGCATAGTGCAGGTTGACAAGAATGGAACTTGCACCTTCTTACCAATAGATACTACATGACTCAAGATGTCGTCCTGACTTATTCGTTACAAGAGGTAACTATTGTAATAAATTACAAGACAATCCAAATGGTGTTTACCCCAAAGCCACAGCCATAGGGTGCATGGGCCATTGGTCGTTAATCGTAGCACCAAGTGGCGTCCCCTGGCCTGTAAACCGAATATGAAGTGATAAGTGCCCCAAAGTGTAACCAATTGTGCACAGTATTTTCTATACATATCCCACAACTTCATCTCATTCAAAGCAACAGTAAGGGGTGGGTTTTATTTTATTAAGAGCCATCGGGCATGGCAACTCACACCCCTTTCCCCAGGTGGCCTTGTCCATCCCTTCAGGATATAGCAACCTGGCAACACTGTAGCCAGTGAAATACAAACATTTCACAGGAAAAGTGATACAGATACGTTTCATAAGAAAGCATAAAAGTGTGTTCAATTACTATTTATAAGAGAATAATTATGTTTACATAAAGGGAAATTGTCTATAAAGGCCTCCATCATAGTAACATTTCTTTTAGTCCGGGGACACTCCCCATCAACTTCGCAACATCAACCTTAACATACATTTGTTAATCAACAGGGATGTCACCAATGTGTTTCATTTAATGTATATAATTTTTCACCATTTCAATAATGTTAAGTAGTGCTTATGTCGTGTTTTACCATTCGGTGTTTGATGTCGGTGCACGCAACTTGTAACGAAAGTCGATGCCACTCGTTCAGTTCGCTTCACCACACGAGCCAGACTGGCAGTGTAGTCGTCTTCTCCGCGATCCCCTCGGTACCATCATTTAGGCTGATATCACTTAATTGCTATAATAACTTAATTAATCGGAAAAATTTATTTCATTCTTTTCTGTACTGCGGAGAGAACCACCTGCACTCTCACCAGAGAGCTTAACGTTACTGCATATATCTGCATAACCAACATGCTGACTTAGGTTATTTTCATGCTACGGACACCAGTAGCATCAATATTCGTACCAACCAACTTTCTAAAAATCCAAATCGCATCTCCTAGCTCAAACTTAAGCCTACGTCGAGAATACAATACTGGAGAAGTAGCAACAATTTCATCAAAATCTGACTCACATTGTTCAGACATCCTCATAATAGTACAGTGACTGATGTCAATTATTTGAGTCAGATTGATTCAAGAGACATTGTATGTTAGAAGAATTTTGCAATTAATGAAATTGTTGGTATAATGTATTCACGGTAACTTCAAAATTTTCTGAAGCCCTGCTAAATATCTACTTTCAGGGACCCGATTATGTATCCTTCTGCAGTATGTAAACAAAACATTATCATGTGACACCTGTCAAATGTTTTGTAAACAAACAGTGCCATGTGGGAACTGTCAAATATTTTGTTAACAGTGTCCATGTGGGAACTACCAAAATTTATTTTTGAAGAGAAACAATGCCATGTAATCTTAACTGTCATATACTTTAATAAAATTCTCCAAATGTCTAAAAAATGCTAATCAATTTAGCAAAATATTGTAATACATACAAAAAGGTAGATTGAAGTATATATCGGAAGTGTTAATTATATAATTTAATTAAAGTTTACTTATTATATTAAGATTTATATACATATTTGGTGTAAGGAAAAAGTTAAATTTTACATAATAAACTTTTGGAAGTAGCACTCAGGTTAAAGATTTCACTGTGATAAATGTTTACCATTTATTCTATTTTATCGTATATAAGTTGCACATTTTATTTTAAAAAATTTATTGTAAACTCGGGGTGCGACTTGTAAGTGAGAAAAATTCCTCCAGCCTCGCACTAACGTTTCATTTACTACGAATTCACGGCCCATGGCTCGATTTCCAAACTCTTCAGCGAACAAAATCACTTTCATTTTGAAACCTGCGGTGTAGGTACATCGCTTTTCCGTCAAGAAACTGTCGCACAACATCAAAACAACACTACGTGCGACGCAAAGACGACATAAGAGAATGTAAGCCAACGCTAATGTGCTGCTATCTCTTACGCTCCCCAAAAAGCTTTCGAAAATAATCGATTATCAGTTATTGACCAAAAACCGATTCCTTTTTATTCTTTTAAAATATGTTTTTCTGTTAAGGATTGCGAAGGGAATTACATAATGTAAATATTCAAATGCCTTTCCATATTTTGCACGTTTATTTAAAACTTACAAAGATGAACTGCAGAAATAACAACGCTAATACTAAAATTACAACTTAACCTATAATTATCTTGTAAGTAGAAAGAATGTGTTACGTTAGTTTTATAACCACAATTCAGCGTCTCCAATATACAATATGGCGTGGTTATACTTCTGAAAAACACATGCCCAAACGGACAAGATGGAGTGTATGAGTCCGCTGGACAGACACTGAAATGTATTTAATTTCAATTAATAACAGTGAAATCTTTACCAATGAGTGCTACATAAAAATGTAAATATATAGTTTAGCAATATTAACTTTACAATTACGGCATTAAATTTATACATATTAATATTTAACCTACGAACTATTTCTTTTCAGCTATAACCAACATGTCCCTTCAAAATCCGTTGTTAATTCGTACGGACTTTTAAGAAATTATTATAATTTATTGAAAATATATACTCAAAACTTAAAACAACCAATGTATATAGTGCTTCAGTGCTAAAAGCAAGACAAAACATTTTTACATATACAATATTTTTATAACCAATTGAACATGTAACTCCTAGGGTGATTTTTCAAAGGTTCTTTTCAAAAGTATCGAAGATACCGTGAATGGATTATACTTCTAATTCTGTTATTACTATTTGTCCTTCTCCAGTATTGTATTCTCGACGTTTCTTTTACATGTCCACTTCTTGAACATGTAATCAAGTATGTGAGTAAATAGCTTTACAAAATTCAGTGAGTGTTGATTCATTGTCCTCCGGGAAACATATGGCATTACACCCTTTGTAGTAACACCAACATTTTTCTAATATATTTCAGGCTTAGGAGAAGGCCTACAGTATCGTCATTAGGTTAATGTGTGTAAGAAGTGTAATATTAAGTGCTCGGCAACTGCATCTTCAAAATGATGGAGGCATCCAGGCCCCCCTGGGCCGTTGACCGAACGACCCACATCACTAATTCTCCTCTGAGTTATGGTGCCGGGTAATTCTACACTCAACCAGGCCAGTCACCTCGACCAAGTCAGTTGGTACTTGATGAAATGTGAATACCCTCTTCATACAACTGCAGGTACATATTTAGTGGCAACACGAAAAAAATAGAATAGCAAAACATCCAAATTTCCGAGAAAAGGGTTCGAATACTATTTCATATAATCAGGGGAATGGGATATGATGAGTGCCAAATGTTGGCTCGAAGACAACAAAGGAAGCAGTTTGAGACGCGCTAGCACTGCTAGGTATAATCATGTTTCGTAATAAGACAACATATTACATACAAAACATAATAAGTTATCGTTTTTTTTTATCATAGGCAAGGTGTAGTGTGTCAGAGAATATGGTCTCGACATTTTTATGCCTAAAACCTATCATGAAAACAAATGCTAAAATATTTTTGAATAAATACGTGGAATCAGATAAATTGCAGTGGTATGGCTTTTTTAGTTACAGATTTGTGTGCCAAAAGTGTGTTTTATTCTTAATGCTTTACGAAAATGGGAAGCGGAACTTTTAAAATTATTAATGTAACTTAAACATATGAAAATAAATATTAATATCCTCTAAATCAAAGTTTTTTCCCCCATCTACACAACAGTATATATTATTAGAATGTGGCATGAAATTAAGGCAAACAAGGAAGAAACGTCTGCTTACCCAACAACATATCAGGTAATTTTATTCACAAAAATCTAAATGGCATATATACAAATAATTATGAAGAAGTTCAAGGACTGGAAGATATACAATTCATTTAGTGTGTTCCCCAGTGTCGCCATTATGGCAAAATTAGCTTAACCAATTTGTGTGCATCGAATGGGTTTAAAATGAATCTCGTGTCTGTGGTTTGAAAATCAGTTAGTTTATAGTGCAACTATTTTGAACTAATTTAAGCATAGTTTCCTGCAGTGGACTAATGATTGCTAAAATTTATTTTCCAGTAGAAAGCGAAACACATGCCTCAAATGTTCTACAATAAATATTGGAATTGTATAGTGAGATAAATATTTATATTCTATGCCTAAATAATATAAACCTAAAACTCAAATTCTAAAAACATAACCCCAAAGCCAGTTTCTTCATTGAAACATAACCATGTATGAAATCAATGCTAAAAAATATGAATCTCTGTGGCAATTACAAGGTTGTTGTAAGTTACTTAAATACTTTGCGCAATTCGATGGTTTAATCTGTTTTACTGCACTAGTTTGCTAATATTTCACTCTTATATTTATTGCGTTGTTTACAAAACAGACCGTATATGTTTGACAAAAAAATATCGCCAAGCACACCGAATTTGTTTGAGAGAAAAAATTGCAGAACGGTTTTAACATACATGGGTGCAACCTTACACAGCACTAATGTCCTCATTTTAGTTACAAAACGAGATATTTTGTTACAAAAGGGCAGCCAACCAACGGCTACCAACGAAGCAAAACCCCACAAAGTTATTTCCTTGAAGCAATGGTTTGCAAATAAGTAAATTCTAGCGTCCGAAGTAACCTTGTGCGTGCACAATAAACGAGACGCTATGTCTAGAACAGAAGTAAAGCAAATAGCTTCAAAAAGCAACTTGGAGTTCGCGGTACAGAATAAGCCTGCTATATTCGCAGATACTTCTAAAAATTTACTTTAGTCTCTTCACTCCGTACATTACGAAGTTTGTAATAAATTTTCATGTGCAGACTTGAAAGTTTATTGAATGCAATTCATTAAAAGATAAATGAAGTGATTTTTTTTATTTCAAAAAATTTAATTCAAATAATGGAAAAATAAATAAATATATTGTCCTGTGAAACGGCCTTCGACTACATGCACACACACACACACACACACACACACACACACACATACATATATATATATATATATATATATATAATGCAGTTTTTTATAAAACCATTGCATTTGATTACTATTCATTTTAAACTAGACTGCTGCTGTTTCCGGTATTCAGTTTTAATTTCAGGTTTCGACTTTGATGATTAGGTCTCTTTTTAGTATTAACCCTAAAATTATTATAATTTATATACGGTTAATTTTTCGAGCAAAAAATAAGATAGGTGGCTTTTTGATGTTCAGGATACACAACATTAATCGACATATTTAAAAAAAAATCTACTTTCTTTGTTTTAACTCATATTTGTAAATAATGTACAATCCATATTAAGTCCTGGAGAAACTGTACACTATCAGCAGTTCGTATGCAGGCGTATAACTTCAGTTAAATATAATACAAGACTTTAAATGCACATTTTTTGATGTGTATACATTATATTCCTATAGCAGTCGCAGCCCTTCATGACACCATGCCGCTAAATCCCACCACGGTCACTTGTTACTCGCTTGACCGTAATATAGGTATAGAGCTGTCCAGCATTCTCTCTTTTATCGTATTTGATAAAACTACCGATTGTGAGACCACATATGCTCAGTATTCGGTAATGGGCGACAATAAGCATGTGTTTTAGATATAGTATAACAAGCTTGCTACCGCTGTAGTGTAGTAGAATATAGTTTACGTCCAGTATTAATAATTATAGTCTTCCAAAAATATACCTACGGTACCTGCTGGTATGTAGGTGACATCAAATTTTTTGATGTCGATGACTAAGTTAAAACTAAATTACGATGTAAGAACGGATATATTTCTTGAATGTATTCGAATTTACAAAAATATGGCATTGGAGTTTATTTTCATGTAGCAGCGGGCAAATTTTATAGGGTTATGTAATGTAGGTTGCTTATCAGTAATGAGTGAAACAAAACAGCAACCAGCGCCTAGTAGAATTTTTGGAAGGCAAAGTTCACATGTTCTTGAGCCTTGAACAAATAATTATTTGCTGGCCTATCTATTATAATTTATAGCACTGACAATTACTCGACGGTTTTGATTCCAATACAACTTTATCTCCTGTATACATATTTAATGTTAATGTAGTACATGGTTTCTGGTGGATAAATTCAAATCTGATTTTCATCATTCTCTCTGCATTACATGTTCATCGTTCTGATACAGTTGTATATTTATTAATCCTTTATTGTAGAGTATAGTTTTGTTTATTGCATCTGCAGTATTGGACAGGGTTAAGTTACCTGTGGTTCATAACAAAAACACTGAAATTAAAATTTATATTGCATTGTTTTCATTGGACAATAAAGTGTTATATCATCTTAAAAAAAAGGAGTCGGGAGATATTTCTGGATAAATGTATTTTTATTTCTACAAAAACTGTGTTTCATCTCTCTCCAAAAGCCCAAATTAGTAGGACTTTACAGTAGCCCCGATTTTATTTCAGCCCAACATGCTAAAAAATTTCACGTTGGGAATGGAAAACAATTTTTATTTTATTTGAAATCATAGCATTGGTTCAAATGGGATTATATATATATATATATATATATATATATATATATATATATATATCTCTCTGTGTGTGNATTTTTCAAAATTATTCTTTGTAAAATATTTAACATACATATTATATTTGACTAAAAATAATTTTTAAGAATTTATTCAATAATGTTTTTTTTATCATTATATATTACTTCTTTTTTTGCAATTCATGTTCTTTAGTGGCAAAATCTCTCTTATCCATATGGAACAAGTCCACCACAATTTCCAGAGAGCCAATGCCACATCCATCTCGAGTTGGGGGAGTGGGCGACCGATTTCGTACCGGCATCTCCGGCCACCTTTACTATCTACCTGGCATGACCATGTGCATGGTTCCCCGGAAATTGGGAGCAGGTAATACGCAGTACATTTGCAAACACTTTTTTTTTTTTTAATTATATAATGTTATTTAACTATTAGCATTTTCCTTACAGTGGCCAAACTAATTGTCAAAAAATTTTGATTAATTAATTTGTTTCAAATTACATAGAAAATAATTTTTGCTATTAAAAATTCATTTAAAAGTTAAGAGAAAATAAATTCATCATACAGAAAATTCATTTAACCGTTAACAAATCATTTAAGAGAAAAAATTAATCATATTGAAAAAAAAGTTTAGGGTAAAATAAATAAAACACACAATTATTTTTAAAAAGCTTTTTATTAAGTATGCAGTCAATATACAACACGGTTTTTAATTTTTATAAAGAGTTCATATGTTACTATGGTCCATACGGTATAAGAAGGCCACTTTCTGACAGTCAGTGATTGGCAACTTAATGTTTACGAAACAAACAAAGTGCCATTTACAAAATCCTGTATCAGCTGATGCACAAACGAACAAAAGTTATAATTACGTTGGCTATTCTGAGTGCACTGCCAATGTACATCACAAAAGCAGAAAATACGCGGTTAAGAAAGAGTTCTTACATTAATTAATGCTTTTTATTTTACAAGGACACAAAACAATGGTTGTTAGTGTTAAAAACTAAACTTCGTCATAATGTAGTTATGTATAGGTGTTCAAAATGAAATTTACAATAGAACGATACGACGCGGAAAAGTTTTCTGAAGTTGTGCTAACTTCAGAAAGTTTTTTCACGTCGTATCATCCCTCTCCAACCTCGCTTTCAACACGTCCTTGATATTAATTCGAAAAGCATATAGAAATATTGCATAATATTGTTGAATTATTTTTCTATTAATTTGACGAAACGACACGAATTTGAAATATATTTCCAGCCCGTAATCTAAGAACAATCAACTTAAAATAATACGCTATCTGTTATCTAAAAACAGCGACTCAAACTTGGCCATGATGCGCTGTGCGCGCGATCTCTCGGATATTATTCGAGGTATTACTAGCCAGAAAATGAACCTCTTTTTTGCGCGATATATAACGAATTTACAAACAAATGCCAATAGTTATATTTTTCCACGAGCTCTGCATAATTTTTAAAGTAACATATATTTCATGTAAAATGATTTGGAGTAAAAGTCATTTATATTCGGCCGGTAATCGTTCGTCTACGTAAATTATACGCCATATTGTTCTCATGAAACCCATCTCCTTGTTTGTAGAAAGTGAGACGCGTGAATAGTTTTTAAGCAATTCTAATGTTATTCCACGTCACATATTTCCAACTCGAATATATTAGCTATAACGCCCAAAGTGTGATAATAGATACAACAGACCGTCTCGCAAATGTTAACCCAAATTCACTATCTCGGACAAATTAAAAAAGAGTTAGCAAATATTTAATTATTTGCAACATTTTATATTTTTACTTGTATAACCTACTTATTTTTTTAGACAGATGTCAGTCTTAAAGTATCTTAAAATTTGTTTAGAATAACAGTACAATGGCAAGTGGATTAGCTGACAGCGTGTTGATAAAAAATACAGCCCCGACTTGACGGACCAGCTGATGGCGGAAGGATACATAGTCACATGTAGTCAGACGTAAACAGTGGCGCTACTTTCGCAGACCTGTCAGAAAACGGCCTTCTTATACAGTATGGACTAAATACTTGAGAAAACTGCTACATGCATGGCTAAACAGTTCTCGAATGATATTAAGCATTAGCTGCTTGCAAGTATCACACAAGTCTCTGGTTCGTTGTGAAGTCCATCGGTTCCCGATTGGTCATCCACCTCATCTTAACCACACTGCAGATCTTGCACTTATTTAACACTTGACTCCACGAACTCTGCATAGCCAATGGTGGGTCCACCATCAACAGAAGGTTCGGTGAACCCAGCATCCACAGCTCCAGGAATATACGCTACCGGGCAGCGACGACGAGTAGATGAAGTTTTGATTCCCGAGCTGGAGGTAGAAACATCCATGGTAGGTACTGGCACGAGCACCAGGCGCCAACGCTATTCTCTAAGGCATCTGGTCGTCTGAGTGGATGAATCCTTCTTTAGCTCGGGATGCTGGGAGCAGACCAATGATTTATGCCCCACCAGGGACAGCTCCACAACACAGTCTGTCGCATGGGTGCTAGCAGGAGTCTGGGCCAGAGCAATGATTTGGTTCGTGGTGCAGGGCAGCTGCGTCTGCAGCATCATGTGGAACATGACACAGGCCAATGCTCCAGGACAGTCCACGTGAACATGCGTTTGTAAGTAGACGACTGGAAAATGCGCGAAACGCCAATGTTGCATGCCACCACCATTGCAGGTCTCTGTATAGGTGCGCATGCATCCATCTTATGCGAAGAAAATGTATTCAATGCTACCGTAGTCCGGTTTGGAGATTGTGTAAATGTTCGTAAGACAGAACATTGCCGTAGTGATGAATGGAAGAATGTGCAGAGACTGAATGAGCGCATGTCGAATTTTTTCCCACTTATATATCATATAGAAGCTGATCAGATGGGCGACCTCATGAAAACTAAAATTCTCTTACATTTCGGGTGACTTTGTGTCTAGTCGCAACTTTTCGATTCACAGTCCAAGGACGAAGCACACAATTTGCGCAGCAGCTGCACATTCTTCCACGTCTGTCCAGTCAGGTTCCGACCTGTCGCAGACGTGCCACTGCTGGTCGTCGTAAAGTTTCGCAGCTTGCACAGCGAAGGACAGCCATACTAGAAGTGCACGCCGATGATTTCAACTTTACTTTTTCACAAGTCGCTCAACCACTTTTTCTGCTCAGGTCCCGCCATGTAAACCAGTCCTTCCGGCTGCTGCATCAGTAAGTCGCGCAGCATGTTTCCCACTTGATGGTATGGAATATTGACATCGTCCCACTCCAGTCCGTGGTAGTACTTGGTCATCCAGTGGTTCATCTTCTTTATTTTATCGTCCAACAATTTCCATGAATAAGGAGGGGGAGGTAAGGAGTGCATGTGCATCTTGCCATCGTCGTCATAAAGACACTGCGATCTCATTGAGCCCCTCTGGCTCTGGAAGCCTTGCAGATTACAGCACATCCTGATACACACTGAGGTGAGAAGCATTGAGCATCCTGTTTATATGCTTGGCTCACCATGTTCACCAGCCCCAAAAAGCAGTCGTAGCTGACTATTCTGTTGTGCAAAATCAAACAGTATGCAGCAGTGTTCAGAGGCATGTTTTCCTTGGAAATAATTTCTATGCGACAATCCACCATGTTGTTTTGAACTCACTCGTTTTGTTTGGACGTGTCGAACACCAGCGATGGTGCCAATTCACTGAATATTTCTGGGCTCAGAGCAGGGTAAGACTCGCGCCCATAGCAGGAGGCTTGAAATTGAGTATACAGATAATACAGCAAAGTAAATCCTTGTTTATCGAAGGAGTAGTTCAAATTCATGTATGGATAGCTTTCGATATAAAAATATATATATTTCGGTTCGGGATATTGCAGTGGTCGAAGGTCGATTTGTCTACCTAGAAGTTGTGCTGCTTGTTCGTGAAGTGCCAGTACGATCAAACAGGGTTTTTCCGAGCTAGAAGACGTCTTCATTACCCAGTGCTTTCGCGTGATAGATGACAAGACCTGGCAAGTAACCAAACTCCAGTTCCTGAATGTTATGTGGATGATTTTTTCTTTCTTGGCATATTTCAGTAGCTTCACACATTCGTGGGTGCTCAGAGTCACCTGGGGAAAGTACGACTCCATGTTGGTGAAGGTTATAGCGACAGGCTACAGGTTTTCTCCGGCTTCCAACACTACAACGAGATGCGAGGTGGCTAGCATTATCGCCAGTTCTTGCTTGGCGCCGATTATTATCTTCCAATAAACATCGGCGAAACTCATTAACAATGATAGGGGCACGCTCACCTCGAATTTGCCTTCTGCGAAGATGGGAACTTTGTAGCTGTCTTCAATTTCCCAGTCTGCCATTTTTACCATGTTGAGATTGTCAGGCATGAGTGAGAGGTAGTTTTCTATGTTGGTTGTTATGCCCGCATCCCAAGTTTCCTCATTAGTAAAACCATTTAGTTCATAAATGACTTGCTCGAAAAGGTGGAGTATACCATCGCGAAGGAACACGATGGTCGTGAGTTGGGTCCCGTCCTCTTTTGTGACCATACCTCGGATGCGCAAGAACGATTGCGAAGGCAGGGTGTAAATATCTTGATGCTCTTTCGGAATTCGAACCTCATGCCCGAGGGCATAGGGGCCAGTCAGATACGACTGGTAGCAATGCAGCTCAAAGTTGTCCATTCTATCGTCGAATTCTTCCTGCTGGGTCACGTTCAACATGTTGTCGTCTTCCACGCCTGTTCACTTTAAACCCTAGGCTACATATAAATGCTTGTTGGCACGTGTTAGCACGCCGGTGTCTCGAGCTCTTCTGGTCCCGGGTTTGGTGCTGTGCTCTACTTTATGCATGGTAGGCCTAGCGAAACTCAATCATTTCATTTCAGATGTAGATGTAAAGTGATTTGTTAGTTTCTGAAGTCTATATGCTTATCGTCCTGATCGACGATCGTCACTACCAATTCGTGTCAGCTCTTCGAGATCACGATAAATTCAGTCATACTTTTCGGAACTTCGACCAGTTGATAACCTGATGGGGCCATAGCTGCGAACTCTAGCAGCGTATTGCAGGTTTTACCAATGACTTGGCAGCCACTTGCCAAATTACAGTAAAGGGTACCATGTTCACCAGAAATTTGATCACCTGTCTCGAAGATTCGTGCGTTTTACCAGATTCGTAGATTAGAATCTCGAACCCCAGCTTTAGCCCGATTGTATCCAGTTCGGTGAAATCGATATCGGCACTGCAAAATATTTCTGTCTTCATCATTTCGGGTTACAGCATAGTTAGAAAGTCATGTCCAATGGCACGTATTTCTTGATGGAATTGGCGATGTTCATCAGTTCGTATGCGCTGGTGGGAATGCTGATTTCCTTCACATCTCCTGCCACTACGTACCAGGATGCAGAAAAAATTCATATTTTATTTTATTTTGGATATGGAGTTGTAAGTTTGAAAATCCCTAAGTCCGACGATCCACTCACCTTCCAGCTGCAAAGGTGGGTAAAACATCGCCCTCAGCTTGGATGTCCGTACCACTTAGAATGATGGACACCGACATATTGACTGACGAATATAGGTGCGAACACCTGTTTATGTAAAAGGTTAATGAACAATAGCTCGCTTACGATTTAGTCTTATTCCACTGCACCAGAAAGCGAAGACACAGGTGTCTGCAGTTCCACATGTTCGGTATCTGTTCCATCTTATGAAACAGAAGACATTTCATAGGAGACATTTCATAGGGAATGGAAACTATAAATGGCATGAGATATTGCCGAAACTCGTCTGCGAGTATAATTCTACTGTTCATTCTACCATTTGCATGAAGCCCGAAATTGGCAAAGACGATTCCCTGCTTCGGACTTCTACTCCGAACACAATAAGAGGGACCTGGAGAAGCCTAAAGCCTAGTTCGGTGGCCCGATGCTCATTTCCAAACAATGTGGCATTTTCCACATGGCCTATCGTCGCAACTAGTTCGCAGAATTGTACAAGGTGGTTTGCATACGACATACGTACCTGCACATATATTACCTCGAGGACCTACGTGGAGAACCCATCGTTGGAGGCTTTTACACACAGGAGATCCAGCCTACGATGTTTCCCAATGTTTATTAGGTGGAAAAGGTGCTGAAACGACGTAATGGTTGTGTGTATGTGATGTGGCTCAGACAATCGAAGCGCGACGATTCCTGGGTCGATGATATAGATATTCTGAAATAGGAATTACGAATATTTTTAAGTTATATTATGTACATATATTTTTTTTAAAAAATGTGTGTTTTACTGTAATTAGCATTTATTTTATTCTTGCCTGTCTTTATATGTTGTATTACTGGATTGGAGAAAGATAACTCTGTGAAAAAACTAACACTGCCCTTCCTGTGCATGTACAGGTGCTGACTTAGTCAATCTGACACCAAGCTGGTGTTAAAACGACTTTGAAGCACATACACATGCACGTGTGCAGTTACCTGATGCCACAAAGATGCACACCCGTAAAAATGCTAACATTGCATTCCCCCCTCCCCAATTCCCATTCACCACCTCCCAATCAACCACGGTCGGTTATAACCGGATTCTTCCACGTTTATTCCTATGGAATGTAGAGATCAAGGTCAGTTAGCTTGCACTTGCTGGCCAACCATATGTTGCTTTTTAAAATTAATTAATTTATATACTTTCTCGTGTATAGACAATTACTTCTTAAAATTGATAAATAAATATACACTCTGGTGATCGACACTAAACCAGGGACGGATACCATCCAAAGAATGGAGGTTACTGTGCAATCGGACTTTTTTTTCTAGGAAAATCAATATAAATCCGAGGTAGTAAGCCGAAATTATTGAATTTTTACAAAATTTGTTATCAAAAATATTTTTTTGTTAGAGGTATTTGTAAAATAGGAAGGGCATCAATATGACCCCCTATGCACTGGGCACTGTTATGGTAGGCCGAAATTATTTAATTTTCATTAAAATCGTTTGTAGGCATCATTACATCATCGAATTATTTTACTTTTATTGAAAAAAGTAGAAAAATTGAATTATGATCTGCAGCGACACTATAAAACGATATAATTACTACAAATACAAGGTGACGGGCCGATACATTGAAATAGTTATTGAAATAATTTTTTATTCAAATAATTTATATTAAAATAGTTTTTATTAAACCAATTTTTAGGAGTGACTTGGGGAAGAACATCCAACATGGCATCGAGACCTGGCTGTGACACACACATATGGAGGACATCTCATACCTATGATGCCTGATGCCATGTGACAAAACCGACATATATACACTACCAAAATTCGTTAGTTTTGTGTCAACATTAATATAAAACACTTGTAATACATCGCATACTTAAGAAATAAATAAACATGCTATACATGGGGTGATTTTTCATATATCACATATTTTCGAAATAAGCACTTTATACATAAGGTAATTTTTCATACATCACATATTTAGGAAATAAATAAACATGTTACACATGGGGTAATTTTTGTAAGGTTTGATTTCTAATAATAATAACTAACACCTGCAATTAGCCTACCGCCTGGTGGCAAGCAGTCTCAACTCTCCCCTGCCCACCAAATTCCTCTTCCACCTTCCTGAACTTTCCAACCCCCCTCACATATACCAAATCCTCCCGCAGTACATGCAACTCCCTCACAGACATCTCAAAACAGAGACTGCATACCCTGGTCTGTTCTCCTCCACACCCACTGAAGCTTCTCAGTATTGTTTCCTCTCCCTCTAATCACCCCCTTACTTAGCTGGCAGCATAACCTTTCCCACCCTCCCTCTCCATTCACCATCCTGTACATTCTGACCAGTCTTTCAACACTCCTCCTGTCTTTCAACGAACTCCGCCCTATTTCTTTCATAATCACCTCATCCTCACCATCCTGCCCCTGCCTTCTCCACCTACACTTGACCCATCTTATTGACCTTCTTTGCACCTTCTCTAGCTCTCGCACCACCATGTATCGCTCCTCAACCTCCACATATGGGTCCCACACTGCAGCCAAATATTCTCACATCAGCTTTACCATTGTGCAATATGCCTTCTCCTTCACCTCATGGCTGACTCCCTTCAGCACACTACCCAACGTACCTAACATACCCTTCGCAACCACCCTCTTTACCTGTTTATTTTCAATCTGAGGTCTCCCTGCAATACAATCCCTAGATACTTATATTCTGCTGTTTTTTCTATATCTTGCACCTGCCATCTGTACGTGTCCCTGCTTATCACCTTCTACCTTGTAAACCTCATTACCTTAATTTTTCTTACATTTATCTTCAGTTCGTTCTTCATGGTCAACAACCATATCCTGTCAATGTCTGCCTGCAAAATTACACCCTCCCTTCAATGCATATATTACACAATAATATGAAAACAATCTTATTTTTCCCTAATCACCAAACCCATGTAATTTACCATTATGGTTATCAAAGAGGGCCCAGCATGCTTTTCTTTGGCATACCTGACATAAACTCTTCTTCCTCCGATATTACCTCCCCCATTTTCACCCTCTGTCTTTGGCACCTGAGGAAGTCCCCAATCCATTCCACTTCTCACTTGTCCGGTATCAGCTCATCCACTTTCTTCAACAATGTCCCATGTGGCCCTTTATCAAATGCCTTCTCAACGTATATGAAACAGGCATCCACCTGGTACCCCTCATGAACTGCCTGCACCAGATCCTCTAACATCCCAGCCAGCTGCATCTCACATGAGTATCGTTTTCTGAAACCACATTTTTTTTCTCCTGCAACCAATTCCTCTTGTTCATAACATTCACCACATACTGAACCACCAGCCTCTCCAATATCTTTCTTGTGCTCGATATGTGACTTACAGGTCTGTAGCTGCCAGGCCTCCCACTGCTTGTGTATTGGGACCATCAATGCATCCTTTCAACCTTGTGGCAACTTACCCTCTTCTTAGGACATGCTAAACAACACTTCCATAAATTTTACTAACTCTCTTCCACCAAACTTAAGTACTGCATTCCCTATCCCATCTGGCCCCACTGCCTTACTGCTTTTCAACCCCCTGATTACCATTGCTATCTCCCACTCCCTTATCTTAAACTTAATAAACAACCCCCAATCCCAATTAGCCTCCCTATTCCAATCCTCCTTTCCCTCAAACACTGCTTAGTTCTGGCCTTGCAGAATCTCAAATTTTTATTGGTCTTTTTTCGCCATCCTGTCATCCATACCTTTCAGCAGAGGGATCCCTTCTTCTTCTCCCCTTACCTTTTTAAAATACATAAACAATTTATCCCATTACTTACCTTTTCCTTCTTCCACCATGATCCCTAAAATATATATACTTCACCTGTTTGATCATCCCTTCAAGCCCTATTCCCACCTGTTTCATAAGTTTCTTAGTTCTTGTCTTCCTTTCATTTCTCTACTTGGCATGTATTTTCCTACACTTCCTCTTAATTTTTTTAATCTACTCTCCATAATATGGCGGATCTCCCCCAGACTGTAATATTTTCTTTGGCACAAATTTCTCCAAAATAACCTCTATTATTATTCTAAATTCTCCCAATAATACTTCCACACTTTACTCCATAAACCACCTTTCAAACCTATCCCTCAAGAAGATTTCTGACCCAATCATGTGTCCTCTTCCATACTGCCATACCAACCTATATGCTCTTTGCTCTTCCCTCATCCAGCCAAGCCCAATTTCCACAACAGGAATATCATGATCACTTATGCCATCCAATACTACTGTACCAAATACAACATTCCCAGGTCTGATCAACACCACATCAAGCATTGACCCAACACTCTCTTTGTTCCACCTCATAGGTGTTTCTACTGCCTGGACCAAGCCTCTGTTGACTAACTGTTCTGCCATTCTCTGCATCATGCTGCCCATTCCTTCTGCATCCTATATCCATCTAACACCTGGCATATTCAGATCCCCTGCTACAACAACTCACTGCCTGTGCTTTAGTCAATCAACAATTTCCTTGATCGTCTCATTTGCCTGCCATCTCTGTCCTGGTGGCCTATATGCCATCCTATTACTACCTCCACTTAATTACATTTTCATCACTTCAACATCTTCACTAATCCATTCTACTGACCCTTTGATCTCCTTACTTACACCAACCATTATTCCTTCTCCTCTCCCATACCTTCATCTTCTGAAGATGGTGAACTTGTCCTGCCTAAATTCACTGTCAATCATTTCCTCATCCAGCCACAGCTACTACTATGTCCACCCTATATCCTTCAACTTTACCCCAGAAGCCTTCCAGCTTGCTGTACACACTCCTACAGTTCACCACCATTAACTTTATGCCAACATGCTGCTTTACACTCTTACTTTGCTCACACCCTCTCTCAGACCCTGTGGCCTCATCAGTGATTATCTCTCCAGTTAGCTCTAATTATGTTATCTTGTCCCTCCCTGGTTGCTATTTAAACACTCGCTGCTCAGCCTTGACCCTCTCCATACAGCCAGCTGCTTCCCTACCTAGCAAATCCCCTAGGGCCCTCTTTCCCTACTGTATCAGGTGTACCTGGTCTCTTCCTACACTTTCCCAGCCTGCCCATTTCCTACTATTTATAAATGTAGCCCCCAGATCCATACACACATTCTCATAAACCTCACTCGCTCACACTGTACTTCTGTAAGTTATTACCTTTCTAACCAGCAGGCCACTAACTCCTATCCTGGCTCTTGGAAACTTCTGTAATTAACACTTAGTTAACCCCTGAGGTCCCTCTCTACCTCTTGCCCCACCTCCCTTCGAGCCAGGGAATTCCCCCCTATATTAATTAAAATTACCTTTGCTACCCTGCTACCCCTCATACGATTAACTCTTCCCTCCAAATCCCTGATTGTTGCACCACCAAACACAGCTTTATTTGGATTTCCTTTTCTGATTTCCCTTAACAACATCCTCCTTACAATTGAGCTGCCTATGAAAACCACCCCTGGCTAATTTCCTATAACCCTTTCCTGATTTGCGCCCCTTCCACAAACTGGCCTCCCTTTGTCTACATCACCTCTTCCCTGATCCCTGCCACGAGCCTCCTCCTGCACCACCCTTGATTCCTTCCCTTTTGACCAGCCCTCTTTTTTCCTCTCCAGCCATGAACTGTCCATTTTCCCATACTTGCTGGTATTTTCTAATCCCTTTCCTACAAGCCTCAACATACTGCTTGCTGCCTTCCACCACTGCCTATTCCCTACATACTTTCTTCCGGTCATCTATCCTTATTTGCTTCCTGCTGTCTATTATTGCCTTATCCCTTGCTACTATTTCCCTCTCCTCTATCCTTATTTGCTTCCTACTATCACCTACTGCCTTATTCCTTTCTACAGTCTCCAGCTCCTCTATCCTCCTCCTAAATTTTACCACTTTTATCTCTGCCTCCCTTCTCATCTACTTTTCCTCCTGCTGTTCCTTCTGTAGACCAGCTTGCATTTTGCTTAACTCACCCTTTATGCCTTCCAACTCCTTTAACTTCCCAACCTTATTGCTAGGCTACACTTACCATCTCATTCCTGACCTTTTCCTCCACACTCTCAATCCTGTGTGTCATTTCTATCTCTTTCCTGCTCATCAATTCTACCATCTCTCCTTTCAAAATCTCCTCCTTAGTCACTCCCATTCTTGTCACTGGGATGTCCTCTACAAGATTCCCCATCAGCATTTCTCAAATAGAGTTTTTACATTCCCCACCTATTTGAGTTTCTTTTTCTACTGTTTGTTTGTTTCCTGCCACCACCACTATTCTCTTTTCCCCGACACATTCATCACACCTCCGCTCATGCTGCTGTAGTGAGCCCAGTCCCCCCTCTATGATCCATACACAATAGGCATGATACCAGCTGCTGCACTAGTCACACTGTACTCCGCTATCATATCTCCTCCACACCTCCCCACATCCCTAGCACTTGCACCTCCCCACCATTGACTTTACCCCGTGCGTTTTTTTTTTACCAGTATTTTACAAATGTTTTACCTAAGTTATAAGCTAACCTCTATTATAAAAACTTACATATACTCACTTATATACTAGACTAACTTTCAAAATAACACACGCACTTACAACCTTTGAGAACACCGGCCATGTGCACACAATATATAAAGAGCACCACATTAAAATTATGACTAATTACCACCCAAGGCACTAAGCTAACTCAATAAATACTACAGACTACGCTACTTATATTTGAACTTTCTACTAGAATATCATTACATATAAAAAAACCTATATAATGTGGAGCGATGCAACCTCTCACCGTCCGCGAACTCACTCTCTGTATGTTTCTGTCGTTAGCCGAAGCCGAAACCTCAGTTTCGGAAATCCCACTTTCCAAATTAAGGTTTTAGTGAAATGTTTATACATCATACAAAACTCTGTTTTTGAAACTTGTGTTTTGTGTGATGTCTTATGCCGGAAATCACTAGTATCAAAACAATGAGAAACAATTTAATCCTTTTTGTAATGGTGGTATGTAAAGGAAATACATGTTACACAAAATCACAAATATGACACAAAAGTGATTTAAAGTTGCGTACATTGTTTGATAAAGCAATTAGAAAATTGTTTTCGTAACTTTTTGTAAGGTGCGGCAAATTTATTGTGTTTTAGTTATTTTCGTAGCCACAGAATAATTATATAATCACTCTGCCTTCCCGAAACACAGGTAACAAAAACTTTTTTTTTTTATGATGGAAGATTTATACTATAATCCGGGATTTTTTCTCGTAAAAGCTGCGATTCTTAATACTTACCAACAATTTTAATATAATAAAATTAAATTCTAACTGGTAAAATACTTTTACTCTCATAAAATGGTTTGTATTTTCGAAAGTAAGATACAATAACATTCATAACTTTGACAATTACTTCGCATTTTTCGTTGCGTTTTTTGTGGTCTATCTTATCCATATTTTATCTACGGTGCTTACGTGACCGTCTTTGGCGCTTGGTGTTTTAGTCACTATTTCGTTGGCAATATCTTTGCATACGTCGTTGGCGGTTACGGTTATTGTATATTTATAATGTTGGTTGTACTGTTTTATATTCTTTTAATATTTTATTTGTCGTGTTCTCTCTCCGAGATATGTGGACGCTGTTCATGTTTGTCCCACTCCCAAACCTTATGAAATGTGGGGAAGCTTCGTCGTGAGCTTGTCAGTGCTATGTTAATTCTTCCACAAAAGATTTTGAGCAGACTGTACTTAATGTATTCAATTATGAACATATTTCGCATGAATACGTTGCGTAAAGAAGAACAATACAGGTGAATATTGTTTACATCAAGAACTGTAGGCGTGGATCCGTAAGGAAGGGTATTTCAGTTTTGAAATATACCTTCTCTCATTGCTCTGTTACGTTCAGAAGTTCGTGATGTAGGCATTGAGCTATATGAAGGGCTGTCGCGATGCCTTGATTTTTGCCTATCTTGGACGTAGAAAATATGGTTTTATGCCTGTTTTATAAACAAAGACTTGAGCCGCGTGGTTCACCTTGAAATCAATTAACTTTGTAATTTAAATATATGTTTTTAATATTGGGTGATTAGCAAAATGACAATAATAGTTTTTCTAATCGACACATCAGCATCTATGAATCAGAGGGCTTACCTCGGTGGACGTCCAACTTTGCTTGACGTTGCGAAAGGCGCGGTCGAGTCGTTTGTCAAAGTTCGTCAGAAGTCTCCGGAAAGTCGCGGTGATAGGTACATGCTGATCACTTTCGAAGAACCACCCACGAACATAAAAGCAGGCTGGAAGGAGAATCTTGCCACGTTTATGAACGAACTGAAGAACTTGCAGTGCACAGGTATGACAACGATGGGTGCGGCATTAAAAAATGCTTTTGATGTTCTGAATATCAACCGTATGCAGACTGGCATAGACACGTACGGTCAGGGCCGCAGGCCTTTTTTCCTCGAGCCCTCTGTTATTGTTGTAATTACTGATGGGGGCAAACTGTCAAATAGTAGTGCGGTTCAAGAGGAACTGAACTTGCCAATGCACTCGCCAATCCCAGGGTCCGAACTGACACGTGAACCGTTTCGTTGGGACCAGCGCTTGTTTTCCCTGGTGCTGAGGTTAGCGGGAACGCCGGTGGTGGATCGCGACATAGGTTTGGTGCCGTGCGATACTTCTCCGATAGATGCCATGTGCGACGTAACAGGTGGGAGATCGTACTGTATCACATCGCACAGAATGTTGATGCAGTGTATCGACAGTTTAGTGCAGAAAGTTCAAAGTGGCGTAGTGATAAACTTTGAGAAGATAGGTCCAGATCCAACTCCGGTTATCGCTGATAGTTTGAAGAGCGAGGGCGATGTAGTAAAGGATGAGGAGTCGTGTTTGAAGGCAGGGAATGTAGACTGGACAAAGGATGTAACTGTAGATGATGAAGAAACAAAATCCCTAATGAGGAATAGTTTAAATGAGCTCCCTGCGCCCAGTTGTGCTCCCAGCAGTACCGCATGGCAGACCTGTAGGCGGTTAATTTATGTTCAGCGATCAGCACAAAAAGGTTTTGCAGTTGGATTTTGGCCTATCCCAGAATCATTTTGGCCAGACCAAAGCTTGTCTTCGCTGCCTCCTCGCTATTCTCATCCAAACGTAAAATTCACGTGCACTAGCCAGGAGCCGATGGTGATAGAAAACTTGCCGTTCGATAAATACGAGTTGGAGCCAAGCCCTTTGACTCAGTACATCTTGGCTAGAAAACAACCAACTGTTTGTTGGCAGGTCTTCGTTGCGAATAGTTACAAGAGTTCTGAAGTAGGGCACCCGTTTGGTTATTTGAAAGCTAGTACGAATTTGACGTGCGTAAACTTGTTTGTAATGCCTTACAATTATCCGGTGTTATTGCCTTTACTCGAGGAATTGTTCAAAGTTCACAGGCAGAAGCCCACTAACGAATGGAGGACACAGTTTCAGAACTACCTTCGTACGATGCCATCGTATTACGCAGGTCCATTGAGAAGTGCTTTGACTAGAATGGGTGCCCCAAGCAATTTGGCTCAGGCTTTAGTTCCAGACACACTCGATAACTATTTGAGTTACTCTATCCTTAATTACTTAAAGAGGTTGAAAAACCAAGCAAAAGTTGAGTTTGATCGCTTGTGCAATGAGGTGGGCAGCAAGACTAATAGTTCTACCAAAGGCCCGCCTGAAGGCATCAGAGTAATACCAAAATCTCTTCTTAAAAAAGAATTGGTTTCTCATCCTCTCTTGCAGGATAAGTTTTCGTTGTTGCGGGAACAGCTAACAGAGTTTGGTGGCTTTGTGGTGGGTTTGCCGCGGGGCAATGCGCAGCCCGGGAGGCAGTGCTATAGGAACCCATTTGACGTGCCTCGTAGGAACCTATTAGATCAAGTTGTTCGTATGAGAGCCAATTTTTTGCAGCCATCGATGATTCAAACGAAACTACTCACAGACGACTTTGTGCACTGCATGCCGGTCAGTCAGATGGGAAACTATCAAGAATACGTGAAGAGATTGCCATCACCACTTCGCGAGATCGAGTCTGCACCGGTGCGGCAGCACATGTTTGGGAATCCTTTCAAAATCGAGAGGAGGATGATGGTGGACGAAGCGGACATCGATCTTGTGGGGAGTTCTAGTTCGGGTCCAGGCAGTAGTCATCGTGGCAGCGGGAAGCGTTTGTCGCAGCAAGGGAGCGATTCGTCTCTTCGTCTGCCGAACAAAAGGAAACCGGGGCCAATTCCAAAGGACTTTGTCGTGCGACGGCCATCTTCACCCGCTTTCTCAGAAGAACCGCCCGTCTTGGTGCCGGAACTACCGCCACCCGTGCTCGAGCCGATTTGTCCGGACGACGGCCACGAGATGTTGGACAACGGTCCGCTGGAACCACCAAAGTTGACCATGGTGAACGGCATTTTGGATTCGGAAGACGACGAGGATGACGTAGATGGCAGAAGATTTAGTCCCTGCGTAGGAGGCTTGGTTAACTTACATTACGGTGCAGAACCTAATCTTGCGAGTCCCAGTCCTCCACTGGTACCTAGATTGGCGAACCATATAGAAGAAACTGATAAAGCAGTGCTCAACGAAATTGTGACTAATCATTTAAATCATAAGGTAGAATTTAGCAAAAGAGAACTTGCGAAAATTAGGAGGCTGAACCTGGACATTCGAGCTAGGCTGTACAGGGAGGTGAGGAAGCCGGGTAAAGACCATGCACAGTTGTTCAAACTGCTGAGGACTTTGAAAGGCCCAGTGGAACTGCAGGTTGTCTTGGTGCAACAAGTCATTGAAGAATCTCTTCGCTTTAAGCGACGAATTCTCGCTGATAGTTTAATCAAATTTATAGAAACGTTGAATGTTCGGTAACTAGTATTTCATGTCTGCCAAAGTACAATAGGTATATTTATGGACAAAATTTTCACAAAAATTGTAATTTTTTTTTTGTTTTAAAATAACATGGAGTCCTACTTGATCAGAATCCTTGTATTATTTAACATATTGGTATTTAATTAAATTGTGTTTTGTTATTTTATGTTGACATTGTGTGAAACTTACGTTGGAACTTTTGTTCTGGCATATTTTCTAAACATAATTATTAAAGCAGAAGCTTATATTTATTGTACTTTGAACAGTAATGTTTTTTCTTGTGCCCTGGTTGGTACTCTGATGAGCATAAACATGTGCCGTATTTTAAATGTAAATAAATTCAATGTTGGCATTTCGAAAGCAGAAAGAGTGAATGTTGTCTGTTATTCCTAAGCGTCGCTCCAGTTTCAATCTTAGTGCATTTGTGGGAATCTGAGAAAAGCGAGTGGAATTGCAGAAAAAACCAAATGCAAAAGAAGAAAGTCCTATAATGTGAATAACTAAACAAAACATTTTGTCTGATGGTGTGTGTCTGTCTGTCTCTCTGTGTGTGTGTGTGTCTGTCAGTCAGCATGTACTTGATAACAGCTTGTTCATTTTTTTACGGAGTTTTTCTTTTGATTTTACTAAGTATTTTGATGAAAATCTGCTTAAACCATCCTTTGTTAGTAAAGTATCCAATAGATTAAAACTTTAATGCTGAATATTTATTGGTACAAAACACAAAAGTAGTTACTGCGGTTAAAAAAATTTATGAATTGCTGTTATATCTTGCAAAAAAAAAAAAACGTGGAAAAATTTTGTACACAGGTATTTTTTTTATTTACGAGAATACAAAGCTCTATGTTGAATTTACATCAGCAGTATATATTAATCATTATTTTGTCAGTTGTAAGTTTGGACAAATTCATTATTAATTTTTAATGGTACTGTATTTGAAGTGAGTGAAATTGTAAAGTATTTTGAAAATTATCTTCTGACATAATAATAGGTTACTCAGAATATATATTTTCTCCAACTAGAAATGCACGCACAGCTTTATTGCCAAATAATTTTGGAGACAAAAGCTATAGTCTGTTTATGGGGACTACATGGAATAATGACGTGAGGTGTAACGGATACTATTGTATTTTCGTTGACCAAGCCCACGTTATGTTGGTGAGCTAACTGTTCTTGTGTAAGCATAGATCATGGCTAGAACTGCAGACCATCTGCTTCGTAAAGCATCAAAGATGATGGTGCTGACCTAAAGCGAGTCGTTTGCAGCTGGTTTTGCAGATGTCTTTTGCGTGCAGTCGGTAGAACTGTGCTATTCATTCTGACTTTTTGGTTTATTATTCCATGTAACATAGTCATTAACAATATTCATTTTAAGTTGCATGTGCCATTATTATGATAATCTGGGATTTTTAAGATCAGTCATGAGTAAAGTTAAAACCATTTTAATTGTACAAAATATTTGGAAATGTGGTTGTATGTTGTATGCAACATCCCCTTCTGTAATTATTGTGCAACTGGAGGTGACGCTAAGGAATAATCAAGGTTATGGAAAGGAATTTTGTTTTCATTTTATTTATAGAGCGTTGCAAAATCTTAATTTTTGTCGGAGGCAAAGAGGTGCGTTTTAGCGCAGTGGACTTGTATTTATAAAATAGTTAACTGTCGTAAGCATTGTCCCGTGCCAAAGTCTGGGCAATGGGCACTTCTGTTGAAGTAAAGTACCTGATGTGACTTTTAATTATAAGCTGTCACTTTGCTGTTTTAGTGTTTAGTGATCATCAGATGTATAGCTGCAAAAACATTTGCTAATTGGAATTGTGTAGTTGACACATCGATTCTGCTGTGTGAAATGTTCTGAAATGGTAGAAAGTGTTTTTTGAAAACAAATACGAACTGCTTGTCTTGTATACAAATAACAATCAGCTTTAAAAGAAATTTACAAGTTTAGGGAATTTACAAGACGTTGTTGAATTTTATTAAATTTTGTAATCATTTTCCTTCATTTTTTATTTTTTATGTTTTAATATTTATGAACTTTATTTAGATCTAATCACTTTCTTTAAGGCCTACAGTTTTAAAATTTTGTTTGCCTTGAAGCATATCCTGCGTTAAACCTGAAATGCAATTTTTGTGTGGGTTATGATTTGATATACATGTATGGCTGGCACAGTTCTGTAAACAAAAAGTGAAACAAGTTATTTTTACAATTATGTAATAAAATGTGCAGTTACGATTTTTTCATATTGAATATTATGATTATGCATTTTTTGGTTTGATCCTTTTATTTATAGGGTACTGAATTTCCACTGCTGAGACGGGGTGTACCTTGTATTTCCTCTGCTGAGACGGNTGATCCTTTTATTTATAGGGTACTGAATTTCCACTGCTGAGACGGGGTGTACCTTGTATTTCCTCTGCTGAGACGGTTGTATTTCCTCTGCTGAGACGGGGTGTACCTTGTATTTCCTCTGCTGAGACGGGGTGTACCTTGTATTTCCTCTGCTGAGACGGGGTGTACCTTGTATTTCCTCTGCTGAGACGGGGTGTACCTTGTATTTCGATGAAGGGTGGTGAAAGCATTTCCGTTGTTGTGGTTGTATTTTCTCTAACAGCATGCGTGCTAGCGGCATGTTTGCAAGTGTAGTACTACACCCGAGTTTGTGTTGTGTTCCATGCGCGAGTGTGGTCGTTGGAAAACGTGTGCAATGTTGCGTTACGAGGGACGGAACAGCAATGCTGCGCTTCTTTCACCATGGTGTTTGAAAGCAAACAACGAGAGATTGCACAATATTCAAACAAAGTTGACACATTTTAAAATTGTTTAGCGTAATTCAATGTTGCTGTACGTAACGTACCTCACTTAACCGTATTGCAAACTACACAAAATGTGCACATCTTGTATATATATGTTGCTTACACTTGCAAAGACTGATTTTGAAGTTTTTTTTTTTGTTCCCTAGCGTAAAATTGGACCCATTCCCACCAAGAGTTTGCATTTGTGCTGTTGACCTAGTACTTCTAGTGTGCAAGATTGGCCGGAGGTAGACTGATGTAGGATGTGAACTTATGTGTAGGGAACTGCAAGGTACACATTCAGATGCAGAATAGACTTGCAAAAACATCTGCTTTTTCTAGTTGACTTTGAGTCGATAACTGACGAATAACTGTGATAGTCCAATTACATGCAACCAAGCCAGAAGAGAAAATATTTGGTTGCCATAGCAGAAGCCAATAAACAATGATGTTGAAATGTATAAACCACTATGAATTGTCGTATGCTGCAAGGTAACCCAAATTTGACATGTTCTTACTAACTTACGGGCAGCGGTGCAGTGGTCAGACTACTCGCCTGCCACAACCGGATTCGATTCCTGGTTGGGTTGCTCCCAGATTTTTGCACGTAGGAATTGTGCCGGGCGATGCTGCTGGTCTTCTTGGGGATCGCCAGTTTCCCCCGTCCATTTAATTCCGGCGCTGCTCCAAACTCACGTCGTTTCACCCCCATTGGCTTTCAAGACCTCTCCACTCTCCTCTTAGTGACTGCCATTGACGAGATGTCATCTGTAGGTACCTACTTTCACGTTGGTGCTGCAAAGAATTGAAACTGCCTCTGGTCGACGGTAGGCCAAAGCAGACTGAATGCTGTTTCCATTCTTTACATTGAACCAGACATATTTACAGGGTGTCTGTCCACCCACAGGGAAAATAGGGAATTTTATGTGACAGGAAAAAGTCGGGGAATTTTTACGTGGGTCAGGGGAAATATAAATAATTTTTTACTCTGCAAGAGTTGTTTGTTATGTGAATATAGGGGCAACTAATTATAAAGTATGTGTGTGTTTGTAATGGGCACTCATGTGAAGTCAGTAGCGTCGTGAGAAATATAGATTGGCTGAATAAAATGTTGGCCCTGCTCGCTTGGTCTGTTGTAGTGTGATTTAATTCTACTCGACTGATAGCATATTTGTTCCATCAGCTGTGGAAAAATGTGGTATTGGAAGATTTAGGTCCTGAAGGTAGATCAAGGAAAATGGTAAGATTCTGCATGGGGAACGGAATTCCAAAATGGAATTTCAGTGGACACCCTGCATTTAGTAAAATAAGTACGGATAATGCTATCGATGACTTGGCACAGAAGAAAGTAATGTAAACTACTATAAAGTAAGATGCCATACATGCATGTATGAGAACGGTTCTTGTTTACACATTTCTTTATTACAGAAAAGAGATGGTGGCCAGAGCTAAGGAAGGAGGTGGGGCAGAAAACACTGCGTATTGTGACAGTATGTCTAAGTCTGTCCTTGTTCTGGAGTCAGTTCTGTGTGCAATTGTGTTACTGGACTTGTACGAGTAGTATAACTGTGCTGAACAGCAACATACATCATCCATACTTACGGCCCGGCTTCACCTATTACAGTATAATTCATCGTTTTTGTGTCAGAATTTTTCAGTTTCAGAGGTATTATTGAAAATATTTGGTTATAGAAAATTTATAATTTACTGATTTAATATTTTTGTATCTAATTTTCATTGAGTGTTATTTCCTGCTTGCAAAAAGTTACAAACTTCTATATGATCCTGACTTTTTGCAACTTGCAGATAACGCATACTGAAAATTAAGCACAAAAATATTTAAAAAAAACTCTGTAAAACGTAAATTTTGTATAATTGTACATTGTCAGTTATTACTCTGAATCCGAAGTTGACACGAAAACTAAGAAATTCTCAAAAAAAAAAAAGTCAAGCCTTAATTTGACATGAAAAACATTCCCTAATTTTTGTTTCAGTTTGCACCCGTGAACATATGCAGTGCATGCACAGTTGAGCCGAAAGAACATTTTGGTTTGTCGGATTATTTTGCCAATCAACAAATATTGCTGACGGCAGCAGTGCACAAAACTTGTAGTAGTCTAACAAAAAAAATTTTCCCCCTTAATTTATCTTTTTTGAATTTTTAACAGTTGGGCATTTCGCTTTATATTTCCCTCAAGTATGGCATCTGTCACGAGTGCATTTATGTTTTGTTTCTGCAAAGTAAATTAAAGGCAAAATGTGGTAGCTTATGTAGTTTTGCCATACAGTTCTGTGATAAAACTTTTATGTTTGCTTGTGTAAGTACAGATTTAAGAAAGTATTATTAGTGGTTTGTACCATGCTTTGATTTTGAAGGGAATAATTAGCTGCAAAGTGTGTGTTTTGCAGTTCGAGTTGTGATATTAGGCTCGGGGTGCACAAATGCGGACTGTAAGGCACATTAGATTTTTTAAATTTTGTTGGAAGAGAGACGGTGTTCATGGTAGTGGAAGTATTGCTTGATCTAGTTTATATCTTTTCATTCACGTGTGCCTTCGTGCAGGTTTTGGACCAATTATAGAAACACCCTTTGTGATAATTCAGTTGGCGTAGTGGGTTGACTGCTCGTCTCCTGCTGCGACGAACCAGGCTCGATTGCCAGTGGGGTCACGCCCGGATTTTTGCATGTGGGAATTCTGCCAGACAATGCCACTGGTTGGTGGGTATTCTTGGGATCTCCCATTTCTGTACCCTTGCATTCCAGCATTGCTCCATATCCACCTCGCTTCATTCTCATCTACTCTCAAGATGTCATTAAAGATGTCGGTCACAGAAAAATTTATTTTATATTTGTGCCATGTACTATTCAACATGCAGATATTATCTGAGAATACTTTTTCCTCAGATAAAAATTTTTTAGATTGCATGGTTTTTGCTAAATGACAGGCTGAAAGTCTAAATTTTACTGTTTTTGTAAGGTACAAATAAAATAAGCCAAACTATTTGCAGAAAATTAAAGGGCAACTGAAATGTCTTGTCTTAATTAATTTTAAGGTTTGTTTAGTAAAAGTTATTTTCCAAAAACTTGGAGACAGCTACAAATAAAAACTAAACAAGAATTTCCATATTTCCAGCAATTTTTTGAAATTGCAACAACATTTCCTTGTATAATTTTGCAGACAACTTGAAGTAGCTTTTGCATCTTCTTTCAGTGTGAATTATCTAATTTCTGTACATTAGATAGTATTCAGTATTTGTACATTTCTAAAAATAATATTGTGATTGTAACATGCATCTTTGCAAAATTGTGGTCTCAATTATTTCTGGCAAGGAAAGAGTAATTACTGATTATGTCTAAAAGTTGAAATGTGGTGCAGATAGAAAATACCAATAACGCACTGTTGGGTGGCCAACGCCCTTATAGCTGCTGGAACCTCTCCGCTCTACCATTGTTCTATTTGCCCGTGTGAATATTGCAGCGGGGCTGCCGTAGCAGAGTGGTCAGCTTGCTGGCCTTTTGTCGAGGCGCTCTGGCTTCCGTTCCCAAAGAGTCGGGCGTGCAGGAAACAAGGTAAACTTTGCTGGTTGCTGTTCTTACGGAAATCTCGCCTCCCCATCCGCTTTGTAGCACGACCCGTTACGGGGTGGACGGACTTCATTTGCTAAACCACATATCCGACTTATTTGGGGGCATGCCTTTAAGACACCCCTCTTTACAGCATTTCTGCTTCTCTTATGAATTTAATTTTGGTGCGATGAAAACATCAATTACATGCTACATAAAACAGAACCTTCTATAACCAGATGTGAAGATGTGTATCAATATCAAAACTACATTACAAAAATTAATTAAATTTTGTATACAGTATATTTATGCATTTTGGAGAGAACATCTGTTTGGGTGCCCATTTACTCTCATTCAGGTGCCTTTTACTAAGTTTAAGGAGGGGCATGGAGTCCACCCACAGGGAAAAGTCAGTGGAGTATGGGGGAATTTTTACCTGGGTCGGGGAAAATGCAAATAATTGCCACACTGCAAAAGTTGTTTGAATACAGGATAATGTAATTGTGAGCATGTGCATTTTAAAATTACAATTTTGTAAGTTTGTTAACTGGTTATTTACATCTTTGCCAAGTGGCATAGGTCCAGTATTGGAAGGTTTCTGTCCTGAAAATAGGTCGGGGAAAATTGTAATATTCTGCCTGGAAAACTGCGAAAAGTCAGCAAATTCTAAAATGGAATTTGAGTGGACGCCCTGGAGGGGTAGTGTGTATGCTGCCCCTCACAGTTACGCCACTGATGGACACTTATGAACCACTATTTGGTGGCTGTTAAAAATAAAAACCTGCGGTACTTCCTTTATATACATTGTTATTATAACCATAGCAATTTGGCAACTGGCAAACGAATATATCGGTTCACAGAAAACTGTGCACTTTTGAAAATCCTATAAGGCCCGGCTTCACCTCTTACGCAGAAATTCTTCATTTTCGCGTCATAATTTCTGAATTCTTGGTAATTACTGATATGTACAATTATAGAAAATTTACATTTTACGAGTTGTTTAATATTTTTGTGCCTTAAGTTTGCGAGTTATCTGCTTGTAAAAAGTCGAGAACATATTTATATTTTATTAAAAAGTTCTAGACTTTTTACAAGTAGATAACACACAATTAAAATTACACACAAAAATATTAAATAACTTGTGAAATGTAAATTTTCTATAATTGTACATTGTCAGTAATTACTATAAATCTGAAATTGACGCGAAAATGAATTTTTGCAAAAGGGGTGAAGTCTAGTCCGAAGACCTATTTGTATGCACATAGTGTATTCTTCCACTAAGTGTACAATTGACATTGCCATGGACCTGATCACTTTATTCATGCATTGGTCAAGTAAAAATGTGAAATTATTAGAAAAGTAAATACTTTACAATTTTGCTTAATCTTGCACTTTATTCATAAAAAAAACAAAGCAACAGAAATAATTTCAGCATTTACAAATGTTTACATAACACCTTCAATTTAACGTTAACCCTTGTAACTACTTTCTCTGTGTTGTTACCAACTTTACTGCGCACATGCTGGTCAGTCTTCCAGTTAAAAATACATGCAAGTAGCAGCAATGAGATTTTTCAGAAGTGCTCAATTAACCGTGGATGTTCGTAGCAGTGCATGGTTCTAAAGCGGTGTGGTTGGTTTCAGTTGGACATACTTCCTGCGTCAGCTTTGCCCAGTGTGTGTTGGCTTTGTCGGTTCACCCACCGAGTGGAGATTGTGTTCCTGTTGTTTTATTTTGAGATTCGAGGTGCTCTGATTATGTAACTGTTACTTTATCAGTGATGCAGACTGTTGCTCAGTAGAAACGTGTTCGTTGTATGATTTAGTTTTCTACCCGTGACTTTTTTGCACAACTGCAACTTGCATTGAAAAGTGTGAATTATAGCTATCTCGCAAGCTGGTGTTCCAGCTTAAGGCAGTCACTTACTGAGGGGCACAGTAGTGTGAGTGATGCTTAAGTTGATGAAGCACTTTGGGCGATGCCGACCAGCATATGTAGAGCAGTATCACATCTACGTGCAAGCCACTAAACTAGCGCACAGTGATTTTGTTGTGTTCATAGGACTTTCTGTAATTTTAAGCGGTTGCCCTAAGTTTTACTGTAGACGACTCTGTAGAAATGTCTGATGGATGCCTCTATCGTATTTTCGTATATATCTAGTTCATATATTTTGAGATACAGCAGTTTGAAAAAGCAGTTTATACCTACGTTGGAAGGTACGGAAATAATGTTTCCGATGTTTGTGATGTCTTGAAAGTACTGTTCTGTCGTTGTTCGGAATGTGCGTTCTTTTAGTAGGTTAACCTATTGAGGACATGTTTTATAGTTAAGTCAAAAAACAATTTTCAAACTTGCTGCAATGCATTTAGAGCTCTATGTATGCGACTGCCTTGGCTCGGTTCACAATGAAAAATGGAGGTAATGAACGTGTACATATCCGAATGAAGGTAGTTTTAAGAAACTGTTCGTTGTTGTTCTGTACTTGTGTAGGAACATCATCACGTAGGCTTGTACGAAAGAGCAATATTTTATTTCATGTCATATATGTAAGGCCTTTAGCCTATAGAATTGCAGGAGACCTTAAAAATGAGAAGATTATAAGTAATTTATTGCACTTACGTATCATATTTCTAAAAATCTTACAGTTTAATTTTCTTTTACTCGTTTAAAAAGTACATCTAAATTATGATCGCTTATAAACCAAGTTCATTTCTAGTTGTGTGTGAATGGTTGAACACAGGACAGGTATGTATATTCTCTGTGTGTCACACATTTCGTGCACATTCTATGCAGACATCTTACGTGCAGTAAATAGTGAACTAGGCTTAGGGGTTAGCATGCTGTATGTGAAGGGGTAACTGCACAACCTGGACTTGTGTGTTTTTGAAGTGAGTTGGTAAAAGTGACTCTGAAACGAGACACGCAGTTGCCTGATGAATGTGGACGTCTGTACAGTAACAGCCCTGCGTTCCTCATGGCTGTTGCTCATCGCTTTGCCACGGGCCGTGTGACCTACCGATCATAACTGTGGTATGGTCCATCAGTGTATGGTAATATATTGCAATGTTAGCAATATGAGATGTTGCTGATATACCGTTTGGTGGTGCGCAATATTTACAATTTCAACACGACAGATATTTGTTATCGATAACAATATAAACAACATTTGTGACACATCTCTATCGATTTGCAGTACTTTGGGAGCGATATATCACGGATACCGATATGATCAACATGTTTAGAAATAACTGTGAAAAGTGGATATCACACAGCCCTACCACCAACTCGACCATGAGGAATTCCAACTTAATGGGTTGATGGCCATCCTACAACCGACGTTTGCAAAATTCCTCATTCCATAATTGAATGGATCTGACCTTGCTGACCCGTGATTGTGTTGCAGTGTAGGACACATTTTTTGAGTCTAATGATTGTTCCTAGGTGTCTCAAAATACCAGTTTTGTTATATTACCTACACTGTAAATGTTAGAACCTATTTATGATAGAACTTTGTTCACATTAATGAAAATGTGGATGAACCTCAAATTTAGGGCTTAAAATAGAATCCAGTACTGCTACACAAATGATATATTCTATGCAAATTCACCCTTTATTTTCACATCAGTTATAAACACTTTGTATAATGTACAGTGCCAAAGTAGATAGCAAGTGGTAAGTTTTTTTATGACAAATTTGATGATTACATATAGCACGATTGGAGTGTTTCACTACTGTGAGTTTGACCAACCTTGTACACAACAGTACATGTAAGTTTTACCAGAGAAGACTGTACAGTTTTGTTGTACTGAAACTGTCAAAATTGATATACCAGACATCTAGGTTACGGGCATAATGAACAAGGTTCTACAGGGAGAAATATTGAGGGCATGAGTTGTTACAAATGAAGGTTTATAAGTTATTGGCCTTTTCATAATATACCATGATTTATATTTTTTATTTTTTGAAAGATTAACTTTTTGCAGAATTTATTGTATTTACCATAATGTAAGATTACCTTGAAAATAAGACACCTCCCTCAGTTGTACTCTGGTCTCCAGGAAACATTTATTTCTCCACAAATATTTGGGGCATGTATACTAGGATTATCTAACATTTACTACTAATCAAGTTATAATAGTACTAAAATTTAAGTTTTTATGTGGAAAGAAAGCCTCAATTTTTTGGAAGTAAAAAATTTAAATTAAACAATCTTGTACACTTTGAGAGAAGTTTGGCGCCACTGGGACTGCTGAATTACTAGGTTGCTCACGGCCCAGGTAAGACGTATCTGATCAAAATTCACACTCTGTACAGAATCCCACGCTTGACTTGACAATTGTCTCTTTGTAATGCACCATCTGTCACAGCTAATGTCCTCCGCGAGCAACCAAATTACAGGATGTGCAATACTTTTCAGGTGTATATTTGCATAAATATAGAATCTAAAAGTCCCATATTGTTACATTTGGCTTAAACAGTGTGTGATCAGATGTGTGCAAATGTGTGATTAGTAAATTATTTGAATATCAGATAAGAGCTTTATAGCGAGAAAAGGGCAATGCTTTTGTAAAAGATTGTTGAATATAAGATGTCTGGTTTGCAAGTCTCTGTTATAAATATTTGAATGCAGATGGCAAAATTGTCCACAATCTGAGCATCGTAAAAACCATCAGCTATCCGGTCATTAATTGGAGCTAGCCAAAAATTCATAGTTGAAGCAAAACACTTCTACATAAAAACTGTCGATGTAGCACACAGTGCAAGTGGAAGTTATAGACGAGGTGTTGTTACGTGTAAGAGGGTAATACAGTCTCATTTAAAACGTCTTGCTAAAAACTGGACAAAACCCAGAAAACCCTAAATATGTACTCAAGACATTTTAAGATATAATTTAAATTGACACGAGAAAATTCACCAAAACATGGCCTTGACCATCCTAGATTTGTGAGCAAGATTCACCGCAGAAACAGCCAAACCCAGACTATTTTTCTCTCATCAAAAGTCTGTTGTGTAACATTACATAGTTTATTTTTACTTCGACTGAAGGCATTCAGTATATATATAAATCAGTTGCACTCATTCGGGAGGAAGCTTTCAAATGTTCTGGCGACTTGTATTGCAGTGATCAGGAAATGTTGCGGCGCCGTAAGAAAATGCACATGGCTCGTCATTGCCAAGCAGTGGAAGACTCGTGGTTCCGCCTTAGTAATTTCTAAGCAGCATGCAGACTGCTTCGTCAGTGCTTGTACGGTCAGTAGCAAGATAAGAGACATTTCTCTCTTGAAAGAAACTTGGGCTGGCGTAAATAATGTAGGTGATTAACATGACGGGTATTCTTGTTTAAATGTGGTGGTGGGGAATTGTGAAAGATGAGAAAGTGTCGCATGATGTGAAACAGCCTTGTAGCGGATGGTGTTGCGCGAGGGTTATGATGGTTTTTGGTCTACCAGGGATGTATGTGAACATCCTAAGGGTTCTGGTATGTTAAGGGATACCAGACTCTAGGACTCAAGATCTTTCTACAGGACAATGAATTTGAGGATGCTTGTGAAAGAGGTGGCAGGAACAGTTTTAAGGCGTTGTAACAGGTCTTGAGAGATATTTGAGCATCTCTTAACAGCGAGGTCACGAGAGTCGATGAGGGTGAAATGAGGTGAAAATGGAGCAGCGTCAGAATGTGCAAGGACGGGGGAAACTGGAGATCCCCGAGGAAACCCACCGACCAACATCATCCGGCCGGGGATTGAACATGATTCGCCTGGGTAGGAGGCGAGCAGTCTTAACCACCGCGGCCCCAACAGGTCTCGAATCCTGTACCTTGATGCCGATGATGAAATGGGTAAACGTATGCGGTTCTGTTANACCGCGGCCCCAACAGGTCTCGAATCCTGTACCTTGATGCCGATGATGAAATGGGTAAACGTATGCGGTTCTGTTAGAGTGCAGGAGAGACCAAGTGACGAGTGTGTCCCATGTAACATGGTTCTGAATGCTCCATTTTTGCCTCAACAACTTATCTGGAACATGCCCATGATACTTCGTTAATGGTTTTTAATGGTTTACTTTTTCCAAACTTTTTGTCACCATCCTTGGTTTACTTTAGGTGGCTCTGAGAAAGTAATCTATAATTATTTTTGTATTGCAGGATAACTAGTATACACTTTGTTAATTTTGTGATATGAAAAACTTTTCTTTCTTTGTTTTTAGTTACGTGATTAATTACTTTTTGTGTTACCAGATTAATTGTACAGTTTTATTGATGGCATCTGGTTTTATTTTTCTCCGTAGAATTATGTTAAATAAGCAACTTTCTGTGGAATGTTAACATCTGGAAAATTTTTGATTTGAATGAACAGTTACAAGCTTCCTCAGTATTTTAGCAGTAACACTGATAAAAGGACTTTGTGTGGTTGAGAAGTAGTGCTTTTTCTCATTGAAGCTTATGCTATTGCTGGTGTAATGTTTACACTGGGGTTGGAAAGTTTTCACTCAAACCGGTTACTTTCAAGTTGATCTGACAGCTGTTGGCTGTTTCCAGACGACATACTGGTAAGTACGATGGTTATTTAGAAAGTAGGGTCCAATTTCTTATAAAACACAAACCATCACAGATTTTTTCAAGAAACGTTTTTTATTTAATTCCTTACATGTTTCTCTATTTTTCTACATAGTTTTAATATTTGTTTAAACATTTGTCATAACGTTCTACAAGCTTTTGTATGCCTAAGTCATAGACGTCTGCCGCCTGTGAGGATAACCAGTCTGTAACTGCTTTCACCTAGTCATCTGTGGCGAAGCGCTGGCCTACCTAAAGCAAGTGAAAATCGCTCGGCGCCAAGTATGGACTGTACTGTGTGTGGTCAATCTGTTCCCATCCAAAAGATCTGATCAGATTTTGGGTGCGAATGACAGAATGGGATCTGGCATTGTCCTGCAGCAACAAAACTCCAGACGTCAGAAGGCCACGTCGCTTATTGCGTATTGCACGTCGAAGTTTAGTCAGGGTAGCGCAGTAAGCGGCTGCATTGATTGTTGTCCCTCGCTGTATAAACTCTACTAACAAGACTCCATGTCTATCCCAAAACACGGTTGCCGTAACCTTGCGTGTTGAGATTGTCCGCTTGGCCTTGACTTTGACTGGTGGTGTCGAGTGACACCATTCCATTGACTGATGTTTAGGTCCAAAAAATCAAGAGCACAAANCGTCGCTTATTGCGTATTGTACGTCGAAGTTTAGTCAGGGTAGCGCAGTAAGCGGCTGCATTGATTGTTGTCCCTCGCTGTATAAACTCTACTAACAAGACTCCATGTCTATCCCAAAACACGGTTGCCGTAACCTTGCGTGTTGAGATTGTCCGCTTGGCCTTGACTTTGACTGGTGATGTCGGGTGACACCATTCCATTGACTGACNACTGTGTGTGGTCAATCTGTTCCCATCCAAAAGATCTGATCAGATTTTGGGTGCGAATGACAGAATGGGATCTGGCATTGTCCTGCAGCAACAAAACTCCAGACGTCAGAAGGCCACGTCGCTTATTGCGTATTGTACGTCGAAGTTTAGTCAGGGTAGCGCAGTAAGCGGCTGCATTGATTGTTGTCCCTCGCTGTATAAACTCTACTAACAAGACTCCATGTCTATCCCAAAACACGGTTGCCGTAACCTTGCGTGTTGAGATTGTCCGCTTGGCCTTGACTTTGACTGGTGGTGTCGAGTGACACCATTCCATTGACTGATGTTTAGGTCCAAAAAATCAAGAGCACAAGCCATTCTTTTCATTTGGTGTTCCTCAGTAAGCAGCCTGTGAACCCAACGTGCGCACAATTTGTGAAATAGCAGATTTTCAGAGACAATTTTGTGCAAAGTTGTTCTACCCACATTCTGAAATTCCAATGCTAAAGTTGAAATTGTGAATCACTGGTCTTCACGAATGTTTTTGTACATGGCTTTGACCAAATCTTCTGTGATCACTGGTGGTCGGCCTGATCGTGGTTCATCATGGGCATTTTCCCGTCCGTCCTTGAAAGCTCTCACCCACTTACACACTTTGCTGTCACTCATTACATTGGGGCCATACACTTGACTTATCTGTTGATTAACTTCCGCTGCTGAAACGTTCCTTGCTGTCAAAAACAGAATCACCGACCGTATTTCACAGTCGGCGGGCTGATCAATTGTTTAGTTAAACATTTTGAACTGTCTCTGTAAACTGCACACTGCAACAATACCAATGCAAACGGCGTCGTTTGACGAGCAAGGCATGCCGGGAATCAGTGCGCATGGGCGTTACAATGTTCTCGCAACATTCAATTAGCTACGGCAATTCGGACCTTACTTTCCGAATAACCCTCGTACTAGGGCAGTAGCAGGGATGATTTAAAGACTGGGCGATCTGGATAACCATCGGAGGCCCCAGCTCGTAAGGGGGCACCAAACACAGGTCAAAAGCTTCAAAGTGGTTTTTAACATACTTTTTCAAATTTGTAAGATTTTTTTGAAAAATTTGGAAATGTTGGGTGCACGGAGTGCACAGCTGGATATCGTAAAAGCATCTTTAATAATTTCTATTGCGATAATTTTATTCTACTTGAGTCTCCTTATTTCTATTTACCTCAACTCCCTTTAGCAATTGATGGGGCCGCGGTGGCTGAGCGGTTTGCCTGTTCACCTCCCACCAAGGCAAATCAGTTCAATCCCCGGTTGGGCTGGGTCACTCCCGGATTCTCGCACGGGGGAATCGTGTCGTACCATGTTGCTGGTTGGCGGGTTTTCTAAGGGATCTCCCATTTCCCCCGCTCTTTCATTCCGACGCTGTTTCATACTCACCTCAACCACCCTGATCGTCTCTTAAGACCTTGCTATTAAGAGCTGCCCAAATCTCTCAACTTACTCACTTAAGTAATTACTGCGATGGAGATATCCAACACTTAATCCCCTTCTTGCCTTGGCCTGTAGGCACAAAGTGTAACATTGTTTTCTTATGTATAATTTAAAAATATCATCTTTTCAATATCTAAATTATAAAACTTACTAGTGGAAAATTATTAATCCAATATAACAACATATACTCGCACCTAACATCCAAAATTCTAGTTATTTAGTAGAGTATATTTGTATTATATTGTGCGTTAAAAAGAAGTTATTGCAGGAATATCGATACACAAGTGTATCGGGGAAATCCTCATGGTTACTGGTCCTGGAGGACGGGTGAGGGGTGTAGAAAGCCAATCTGCACCAGCCCACCTGAGTGGGAAATGTACCTTGGACTGCACCTGGGCAGTAGTTTTTATATCGCATATTCGCTGCTGGTGATGTTTATAATCATCGGACAGCAAGCAGGCATCATCACCTGAACCTTGCTACGAATGATCTTTTAAGCCATTCATACGTGAAAGTGTCTAAGAATATGGTGTCAATAATGAGTCATGCTTCGGTAGAGCACAGCAGTGTAAAATGGGGTTTATTGAACATAAGGAATTTACAATAACTATTTACGTGACTATTGATCGGGGGAGCTTAAATGGAATACTTATTAATTATATTAAGATTTATTACCTCACACCATTATTATTACAATCTAATTGGAAAGTCCCCACTTGTTCATGTTGCTGGAGGCTAATTCCAGGAAGCGGTTAACGACGGCCGGACACACCCATCTTCCGTGGTCTTCTCTCTGGTCGGGTCAACGACAAAGAACGCCGCTCCTGGTGTTATGCTGGCTTATATCGGGCGCATTCAATATTTTCGGCCCTGCTTACTGGCCGGTGGAGGGGATTTTTGCAACTGTCTTTCGCAAGGTGGTGTTGCAATCATGCTCATGTCCTGGTTCTATGTTTGAAGGTGTGATCAGGCAGGCCGTCCAGCTAAGACCTGATCCCATCATAACAACCTGGTGTGGTTGAATAAATGTTTTTGCATCTAGTGCCCTCTAGTATTCAATTTCAGTATGAAGTAATTATGGTATACTAACGTAACTATTTTACACAACTAATGTGCTAAATGCTAAACTAATTTACANGTGCAATCATGCTCATGTCCTGGTTCTATGTTTGAAGGTGTGATCAGGCAGGCCGTCCAGCTAAGACCTGATCCCATCATAACAACCTGGTGTGGTTGAATAAATGTTTTTGCATCTAGTGCCCTCTAGTATTCAAATTCAGTATGAAGTAATTATGGTATACTAACGTAACTATTTTACACAACTAATGTGCTAAATGCTAAACTAATTTACAAGCGTCATCATAACCATTAGAAGTTTTAGCTATTTGCCTTAACTCTGCAGTAGCTCTCATTGTAAAATTTTGTCAGATAACATAGAATAAACATTAATTTTATGGTTACCAAATAGTATGTAGTAAAAAAATTTAATTACAAAAATATTAACTTCTGAAATGTAAATTTTCTATAGTCAGAAATGTTTAATAATTACTCTGAGACTGAAATTAGGACACAAATGAATTTCTGTATAAAACGTGAAGTCAAAGATAACTGCAAATAAATCCAGTGTACTGTGTAATATAAGCTGCAGTAATATGACAAAGAATACTGTTTTGTTGCGCAAGTCCCATGTTACTTTACATTTTGTTATTTTCATTTGTTACTATGTGCAATACATTNATTTTCATTTGTTACTCTGTGTATACATGAAGTTCTGAAAACTATGCACAATTCATTGGACCATCATGTATCCATTATTCTGTTATCTGAAACTTGTGTTATCTGTATGTAATCTGAGGTGTGGTAAAAGTAACTGCTGACCCTGGCAGATAAAATTCCAATGGTGGGTGCAGTTCCCTCAGTGACATGAGGCATGTGCAGATAAGGCTGGATGCTGATGTTTCGAGGGGGTTGTGGGGTAGCGCATGTGTTGTCGTCCTTCTCTGTCTCCGAGTTGGCTATCTCCTGCATGCCCTCGGCAAAGTCACTATGACAGAATGCAGATGTCGACATCCTCGGCTCCTCCAACACCATCCATAATTTAATGTAGCACTGTTCTGCTGTGTACAACAAATTTATAATTTTGAGAAGTTTTCAGCATGTAGGTGATCTGTGTATTAATTATTCTTGAATCTACATGCGATACATAATTTGCCTAAAAATCAGATTTTGCATTAATCTTGTTATTTTTCCAGTGAACGCCATTAGCAGTGTGCCGGCTGTAGAAGCATTGGCTTTGTTAGTGTCGTCACTTCACATTCTGCCACATCACTGCCAGAAACCATGGACACAACAGCTTACTTGTTACGCCCCGTACAAAACACCCTCCCCCAATTGGCCTGGTGTAATTTGGGATTACCCTGCCTTTCGTTTTAGTAGATTTTTTAAAAAACTGACGTTATTTTGGGGTAAGTACGGTAATCTGCGACAACATTTCATATATAAAATTATGTTTGAACAACACATGTTACAGTATATTTTGAGGCCTATGTGTTATATGCGTCTACTTGACAACCTTGACTACCAATTACGGCAATGAACTCCTGTTCGAATATTTCTATTACCTGAAATAGTCGAGGTCCTGACCATCTCGGACACAGTGTGTTTCACTGTATTTACAACTTGATTATAATACTAGAATTGTGTGAATCTACCTTTCTCCATTCCCTCCTCTCCTTCCCACCAAAACTATAAGTATATTATGATCTTTTCCAACACTTCAGCTTTTACAATAGTTTAAAGTAAATCTTAGCATTTTAGCAAGTTTTTCATTTTATATTGTCAATTGATGGCATGTGTCTACTAATCTCTCCTCATAATGTGAAAGCAGACTTTCATAATACTAGACACATTCCTATAGCATGAGAATATTCCAAATAATATTACTTATAAATGCATAAAAAAAAATATGGAATGATATGGATATTTTACAAATGAGAGCTGTGAGAAAAAAAAAAGATATATAACTGACCCAAGAAAGGAAAATAATGAATGTAAAACAGGGATTGTAACCAATATTTAACTTTGGTTTTATGTAGTAGTTTCAGTAATAAAAAAAGAACTATTGGATATACAGATAACAGTTTTGTGTTTGCTCAGCTACACAAACATTTCATGAAGACTGATTCAAAAATGTGTAACTTCAAACACATTTGGTTCCATACAACTTAAAACAAGTAAGTTTATTAACAAAATTATAATTTTTTTAGTAAGTGTTGGTACATAGAATATTTGCCTTGAGAGTGATACAGTAGTTTGTAGCAGGGTTTCTGAAAATTTGGAAGTAACTGTGAATGGACTATATCAAAATTTCATGACCTGAAGCAGTAAAATATGTTTTAATCCTGTTCATGTTTTCTTAAAATGGTAAAATCTTCCTCCTTGCGAATACAAGGCTGCACTTGGCTGTCTGTGCTTCTGCTACTGTTCTGACCCTCCTAAAGGGAAGCCTACCCCTACTGGATTGGTTGCTTGGCTTTCCTAAGGTTGTTTTGATTTAAAGAAGGAAACTCTGGGAAGTACCCCTATACCCCGTTGGCTATCGACCTGACAGTACAGTACAGACCAGGGAACTACGAACTCCTATTTATCACAATATTGATTTTGCCAGACTGGCAGAATCAAAATTGTGACTCAATCATGAGTTTGTAGTTTCCTTGTCTTGTCTCCCACCTAGGCGAACCGGGTTCTTTTTCTGGCGGGTCACTCCCGGATCTTCGCATGTGGGGAATTGTGCCGGACGATGCAGCTGGTTAGCGGGTTTTCTCGGGATTTGCGGTTTCTCCCACCCTTGCATTCCGTCACCGCTCCTTGCTCGCCTCTCTTTACCCTTATCTGCTCTCGAGACCTCGATGTTAAGAGTCGTCCAATTCTCTCCTCTCGCCACTTGTCTTGTCTGTACTGCAGTACTACTAGTTGGGGTGTAAAGTTACTTTCAGAATTTTCTTTTTAAATAAATGTAAACCGGTTAGCAAAACCAAGAATCCAATGTTTCGTATGAAGATTCCCCGTAAGAACCTCGCAACTACATTTTCTTCAGTAACTGGAGCCTGTTACTAGCGNCTGTGTAATATAAGCTGCAGTAATATGACAAAGAATACTGTTTTGTTGCGCAAGTCCCATGTTACTTTACATTTTGTTATTTTCATTTGTTACTATGTGCAATACATTGGACCATCATGTATCCATTATTCTGTTATCTGAAACTTGTGTTATCTGTATGTAATCTGAGGTGTGGTAAAAGTAACTGCTGACCCTGGAAGATTAAATTCCAATGGTGGGTGCAGTTCCCTCAGTCGACATGAGGCATGTGCAGATAAGGCTGGATGCTGATGTTTCAAGGGGGTTGTGGGGTAGCGCATGTGTTGTCATCCTTCTCTCTCTCCGAGTTGGCTATCTCCTGCATGCCCTCGGCAAAGTCACTATGACAGAATGCAGATGTCGACATCCTCGGCTCCTCCAACACCATCCATAATTTAATGTAGCACTGTTCTGCTGTGTACAACAAATTTATAATTTTGAGAAGTTTTCAGCATGTAGGTGATCTGTGTATTAATTATTCTTGAATCTACATGCGATACATAATTTGCCTAAAAATCAGATTTTGCATTAATCTTGTTATTTTTCCAGTGAACGCCATTAGCAGTGTGCCGGCTGTAGAAGCATTGGCTTTGTTAGTGTCGTCACTTCACATTCTGCCACATCACTGCCAGAAACCATGGACACAACAGCTTACTTGTTACGCCCCGTACAAAACACCCTCCCCCAATTGGCCTGGTGTAATTTGGGATTACCCTGCCTTTCGTTTTAGTAGATTTTTTAAAAAACTGACGTTATTTTGGGGTAAGTACGGTAATCTGCGACAACATTTCATATATAAAATTATGTTTGAACAACACATGTTACTGTATATTTTGGGGCCTATGTTTTATATGCGTCTACTTGACTACCAATTACGGCAATGAACTCCTGTTCGAATATTTCTACTACCTGAAATAGTCGAGGTCCTGACCATCTCGGATACAGCGTGTTTCACTGTATTTACAACTTGATTATAATACTAGAATTGTGTGAATCTACCTTTCTCCATTCCCTCCTCTCCTTCCCACCAAAACTATAGTGAAAAGTACATTATGATCTTTTCCAGAACAGGAATGAAGATATAATAGTATTTTCCAACACTTCAGCTTTTACAATAGTTTAAAGTAAATCTTTGCATTTTAGCAATTTTTTCATTTTACATTGTCAATTGATGGCATGTGTCTACTAAACTCTCCTCATAATGTGAAAGCAGACTTTCATAATACTAGACACATCCCTATAGTACGAGAATATTCCAAATAATAGTAATAAAAAGAGAACAATTGGATATACAGATAACAGTTTTGTGTTTGCTCAGCTACACAAACATTTCATGAAGACTGATTCAAAAACGTGTAACTTCAAACACATTTGGTTCCATACAACTTAAAACAAGTAAGTTTATTAACAAAATTATAATTTTTTTAGTAAGTGTTGGTACATAGAATATTTGCCTTGAGAGTGATACAGTAGTTTGTAGCAGGGTTTCAGAAAATTTGGAAGTAACTGTGAATGGACTATATCAAAATTTCATGATCTGAAGCAGTAAAATATGTTTTAATCCTGTTCATGTTTTCTTAAAATGGTAAAATCTTCCTCCTTGCGATTACAAGGCTGCACTTGGCTGTCTGTGCTTCTGCTACTGTTCTGATCCTCCTAAAGGGAAGCCTACCCCTACTGCATTGGTTGCTTGGCTTTCCCAAGCTTGTTTTGATTTAAAGAAGGAAACTCGGGGAAGTACCCCTATACCCCGTTGGCTATCGACCTGACAGTACAGTACAGACCAGTGAACTACGAACTTGTATTTGTCACAATATTGATTTTGCCAGACTGGCAGAATCAAAATTGTGACTCAATCATGAGTTTGTAGTTTCCTTGTCTTGTCTCCCACCTAGGCGAACCGGGTTCTATTTCTGGCGGGGTCACTCCCGGATTTTCGCACGTGGGGAATTGTGCCGGACGATGCAGCTGGTTAGCGGGTTTTCTCGGGATTTGCGGTTTCTCCCACCCTTGCATTCCGTCACCGCTCCTTGCTCACCTCACTTTACCCTTATCGGCTCTCGAGACCTCGATGTTAAGAGTCGTCCAAATCTCTCCTCTCGCCACTTGTCTTGTCTGTACTGCAGTACTACTAGTTGGGTGTAGAGTTACTTTCAGAATTTTCTTTTTAAAAAAATCTAAACTGGCTAGCAAAACCAAGAATTCAATGTTTCGTATGAAGATTCCCCGTAAGAACCTCGCAACTACATTTTCTTCAGTAACTGGAGCCTGTTACTAGCGNCAATGTTTCGTATGAAGATTCCCCGTAAGAACCTCGCAACTACATTTTCTTCAGTAACTGGAGCCTGTTACTAGCGTTAGGGGCAAGGGTATATTGCCTCCCCTCTGAATATTTGGAGGAGGGATATAAGGGGGCAAACAAAATACTGTATCTCAAAAAATTTTCGTAATCGCTACAAATACTCCGTAGCATAATGAATTGTATCTAGTTCTGTTAAGAGTTCCTCGGAAAGATTGCAGAAAGTTGAGAAGCAGTATCTACAAAATCTCGCCCAGATTTGAAAAGCAGGAACACATTTCATGACCCATTTGTGTTTATCATTTTTTGACGAGACAGAAAAACTGAGTGTTGTATTGAAGTACAGAACACAAATGTACTTGCAGCACTGAAATATCTGACAGCAAAGTGTACCAAAGATGGCTTCAATGCATTCTTTACTAACATGAAATTAAAAATGAGTGAATTTAACCCCATTCTTCTTCACTCCACACAAGCATGTACCTAAACAGACACGTCCAGATTACAAGTCCTGCAGGAGCCAGTCTGTTTGTTACAACGAAAGACATGTGCAGAAAGATGAAGTTGTGGATCGTGTGATAGGAGAAGCTGTGAACGTCTTTAAAACAACCAGGGCTCGAGAAATACTGTACACTTGAAAAGCACTCCTTCACCTCCCCACAGACTAGAGTGAAAATAATTTTGGCCTTATCAAATCTAGTCTCTAGCTGGAAGTGTTTATGACCTATATCGAAGTCTCGGTATGCTGCAGCTGCAACGTCCCAGTTTAAAGGAATGCAACGTGAAATACGTTGNTATGACCTATATCGAAGTCTCGGTATGCTGCAGCTGCAACGTCCCAGTTTAAAGGAATGCAACGTGAAATACGTTGTTTGCATGTACTTAACTAGAAATTAATTAGCTTGATCCTGGTTATTAATGTCTCGTCAACTACTACTACTAAATTGTCCTTTTTATGCTTGGGAAACTGAAAAATTATTTGTGGAACTGCAATGTGTCGAGAGAGCAGGAATCCTGTTCTTATTACGTTGTTACCAGCAAACGGTGGATGAAGTAGAGTTTGTGAGCATAAATAATATTATCACGTGCAACTATTTGGCAAAGTTGAGTGTGAGTAAATGAGTATACGTCAATAGGCTATTGTTTGTTTTACCAAATAGCTGTAATGACAAGAAATAATGAATAAGCTGGTAGGTTTTTTTTCAGTACATTTGATTATACGCAGTGGACTTAGTAATATTCCATTAATTTAATGAAACGCCCCATTTCTAAATTAAAAATTTTGAAAACAGTGAACATACAATTTAAAGGAAGATGCCATCTAAATGGTTGGGCATTTATTCATCAATGATGATTGCCTTGGACCACAAACAGCTATGATGATTGTGTTAATTAATATATATATATTGTTCACATGGGTAGAA